>RYZW01002759.1:0-10880 GCA_004367215.1 Colletotrichum trifolii
TATTATAATACTATAATTATGAATGTTTTAAAAGCTATATAGCTATACTAGAAATATCTATATCTATATAAGTATTATTTATAAATTAACTATATTTAATTAATATATTAAAATCATTTATTAATAAAAGTAAAATAAGTCCTACTATACTTATATAGAGATTATAAATTAGTTTATATTAGTAGTAGAGAACTTTTGTGTTAGTAGTATAAAGTCTTGTCTTAGGGGTAAGTAAGGCTTAGTCTATAATAGGGATATTAAGGTTACGGATATTAAGGTTATGATTTAAATAGAGTTTAGTTAGTAGTAATTAAATATCTCGAGATATTCGAATTATATATAGCTGTGAGGGTGTGAGGGTGTGAAGGCGTAAGAGTATAAGGTTATTGCGGAAGGAGTTATCGGTTATTTATTATCGAAAAGGTTAACGCGGGGCGGGTATACTAGCTATAGCTATAAGGGGTTTAGCTTTAGATTAACTAGGGGCTAGTTATAGTAGTTAGTAGGGGGGGGGTAGGAGAGCTGAAGTTGTACTTTAGGGGGTAATATATCTACTAATAGTCGCAATAGAGAGCAAGCTATCAGCCCCTCCTATAAAATACTATATAACCTTTAGAGGTTTCTTTTTTTCTAATAATACTACTTAGAAGTAAGCTTTAAATATTTTAGTTTTAAACGTACTATAAGAAAGCTTTATTACTAATTTAAGAAACGTGTTATCTTCTTTTTTATATTAATAATTATATACTCTCCTTCCCCTCAAAAAATATATTTAAAGTACTTATATTATGAGTAAACCTCTAGAAGAAATATTACTTCAAAAGAAATAAAGACCTATAGTAATTTCTCAGTATTAAAATTATTCAAGATTAAATAATATAATAACTATATGATTTATAAATAATATATATCACAAAGCTCCTTAAATACCTTATAAAGTATATATAATATATTAAATAATTTCAAACCCTTCTAAAACCTAATAAACTCTTCTTATAATATAATTAAACCTCTTATATAGAAATTAAATACTACTAATAAAATATTAACTTTATTAATTATACTACTATTATAACAAAACTAGATATTACCTATATAGTAAACTAATTATTATACTTTAACTAAAACCTTTTAGATTAATACTATATTAAAACTAAACAAATAATATAATACTTTAACAAAATAAAAAACCTCTATTTCAAGTTTAGCTATAAAACTAGTAATCTATTCAATAACCTTATTATTACTATAAATACTAGCTTCGTAGATAATAGTCATAATTAAAAAACTCTTAAATATATATTATATATTTCTTTAGAAACTTAATAGTAGGAGGGGCCGATAGCTCGCTCTCTACTATAACTATTAGTAGACATGTTACCCCCTGAAGTACGACTTCAGCCCTCCTACCCCCCCTACTACGAGGTCTTCTACTACTATAAAGTTAAATATCAGAACCGGGGGTATAATTATCCACAACAATAGGTAATTTCATTACTATTTTAACTAGTTATAAGCTAGTATTAGCACGAATACTATTATTAGGTAAAATTTATAGATAAATCTATATATAGGGTAAAGAGCTTAGATACTATTCTAGGTATAGAGTAAAAGTAACTAAGTAGAAACTTAATAGTATAGTAAGCTAATAAATAAGATACTATTACTATTTTAATAACTAAAATAGAGCTTTTAGTACTATCTCAAGCTACTCGAGAAGCTATTTTTACTAGTTATTTTATTACTATATTTTAAGTAAACCTCGCGATAAATATATTTAGTAAAAATAAAATATATAAACTTCACCTAGCTATCTAAATCTAGTATAATAACTAGTAAATAATATACCTTATAATAGTTAAATTAATTTAACTATATATAAAACTCGAATATATAGATATCTATAACTACTAGCTATATTAAAAAACCTAGCAAAAGTATTTTAAGATTAAATATATACTTTTAGAAAACTTTATAGCTAATAGATTCATAAAACCTCTCTAAAATTACTAGTTTAATACTTTTATTATTTAGATTAATATAATAAACTAATTAAACTACTTAAAGTTATAGTAAAAGAGGAATTTCGAGATATTAGGGGTACTAGAAACCTTATATTTAAAATACCCCCTAGTAAATAAGAAGTATCTAAATAACCTAAAAACGGCGCTACTCTTCCTACTATAGGGGTAGAGGTTTAATAAGAGTAATAAGGTATTAAAAGAACCTCTTATAAGATATAAATAGAGTATTTAAATAGTATTATTCGAAAGGCTAGCTTATAGGTAAAGCCCTCGAGGCTAGAGGGGTATATTAGGAATAATATACTCGAGTAGTAGAGTTTTCGCTAGAAGAAACCTTAGCCGTAGCACTATCCCTATGAACCTCGCCTTATTTAAACTACTTAAAATAGGATTTTACGTATTATGCTTAGCTATATTTAGTTATATATAATATACACTAGATTTTACCCCCTAATTACGTATAACAACTTACTAGCAAATAACTTATTCGAAGTATTATAAAGAATAATAATAAATAGAAATATTGATATATAATTTATATTTCTTTATTTTATATTATACTAAAAATAACTTTAGCTTTATAAGTATATAAACTAATATTAAAATGTTAGGCTATAGGTGTTTACCCTACAGTAGTACTCGACTTACAGTTAAATATTCTCTAGAATATTCTACCCTACTCCTTTTACAGGGTACTTGCTAGTAATTAACTTTAGGATTCGTAATTACTTACGCAAGCCTATATTACTCGAATATTCTAATAATTACTAATTAGAATATTCTAGAACTAAACGTAGTACTATAAAAGAAAGCTTTTATACTATCTTTTAGTATATATTTAGACCAACTACTAACAATATTCTTTTACTGAATATAACTATTATTCACTCTTTTATACTATTTTCTCTTCCCCTAAGAATATCTAGTATATATACTTTTAACGTAAAGTATCTCTTTACTAGATATAAGCTATATACCTACTTACTTTTTAATAAATTATAAACCTAGGGTTTTATTTCTTATATTCTTCTATTAGGATTTAAAGTTTACCTTATTGAATTAAATGAAATTTATTAATCGAGTTATCTAATATATCTCGAAAAATTCTACTATTTCTATCAGCTACTATAATATTCGATATAAAGATATTACATATATTTACTTATCCGAGCTTCCTCTCTTCGACCTACTAGTAACCCTAGAGTTATTATTTCAACTTTACTTTACTTCTTTTATAGGGTACTTATTCAACATATTCGACTAATTTAAATCGAACCGAAATTCACTTTTTCGAAAATCAAACTACTAATCTATTATATTAGTATTATTACTACTATTTAGTAGTATTTTTAGCCTTTAAAAACCTGATTTATTATATTAGTAATACTATTTAGCTATTGAGTAGTATTTAGGCTTTTTAATTGATTTTCTATATTAGTATTCTACTATTTAACTATTAAGTAGTATTTAAGCCTATTTTTAGCTAAATACTTAGCTATTTACAGAGCTTCTCAGCTATTTACTTCGCTATATTTATAGTTATAGCTAATACTATTAAGGCTATTATAAGCTATTTAATACCTGAAAAACAAAGGCTTATAGGAGCTAAAAACTAGTCTACCTAGTTTTGCTCCTTGAAGCTTGATTTTAAGCTTCTAAATTTATTCGAATCTTTCGAAAACGAGGAGGCTTATAAGGCTATATCAGAATTATAGAAAGTTCAGGCTCTATTACTTATTCGGGAAAATATTATAATAGAGCTTTTAAGTTTTATTTTTGATTCTTAAGACTCCTATATAACTAAAACTACCCTAAAGGCTAGTTATAAGAATACTGGTCCTATTCTTTATTAATAGCTATATCTCGAATTTCACGTTATAAAATTCGAAAATTATAGCTCTTTTACCGAATTTATTAGTACTTTTAAGGGCTACTTATCTGAGTTAGCTACTATAAGTATTAATATAGATGATATTGACTAAATAACTACTTTTATAGCAGCTCTATAGTATTCTTTCCCTATATAGTTAGAGTAGTAAAAGTTTAATTTAAAGCTAAAAGAGCCCCCTACTTTTTAGGCTTTTATAGCTGATATTTTAGACGAAAACTATAGGGAAATCAATACCCCTATATAGAATAGCTTTGCTAAAAAGCCCTTCAGAAAGTCTACTATACTTAACCCTTCTGAAAAAGCCAAAAATCCAAAAACGGATTTAAAAACCTTACTTATAATACTAAAAAGGGCGCTAAACGAGGTAAATCCTACTAAAAAGATTATTCGAAAGATTCGAAGCCTCCTAAAGGCTAACAAAAGCCTACCCCTAGAGCTTTTATAACCTTTATAGTTTTAGTTATAATAACTAAAATAGAGCCTAAAGGCTCTATAAATAAGGTTTTTATAATACTTACAAGTACTACTTATTATGAAAGTTCTTTATTAGGTACTAAAAAAGCTTCTAAATTTATAGTACTTTAATTTAATAAGAACTGTTAGCTTTATAATACAAACTTTACTATTTATGTAGCTAATAATCTTTAGTTTTTTACTAAAATAGATACTTTATAGAACCTAGCCCCTATATTTATAAGTAGGGGTCTTATAAATCCCTCTAATATAGGTATTATAGAACTACCTATTTACTATAGGGGTTCTATAAATACTACAAAATTAACTAATACTTTTTATATTCCAGAATTTCCGATTAATACTTTTTGTGGAATATCATACTATAATAAAGATAGTTATATTAGGGATAATATCCTATATAACGCTGAAAATAACCTGTTTATAGCTCTGAATTATAGTATAAGTTTTATTTACTTATAGTTGAAAAAACTATAGAGCTTTTACCTACTAAAAACTACTATAATTCTCAGCTTTTTTTGAAAATACAGAAGGAAATTTTCCAAAAATATAGTATAAATGTTATACTAGTACTAAAATCGGCTAAATCTATAGACGGTTCTGATTATAGTTTAGTAGGGTCTACGGTATCTACTAGCTATAATATAGAGCCTTCTGAAAACTAAGTTAATTTATCTACTAAATTACAAAGCTCTTCTCAATTTACAGAAAGCTCTATAGTAGATTTCGAGATTTTTATAGTTAATAGTATTTCTATAAATACAGAAGCTTTGACTATTACTATAGAGTAGCATCGTCGCCTAGGGTACCCTAGTTATCCCTTTTAAGCTAAAACAGCTAAAATTACAAAAGGAATACTTATAAATTAGCTAAAAGAGGCTGATTTACAGTACTTGACTATGCGAAAAGTAAAATAGTTAGGTAATAGTTAAAAGTTAGCTATAATAGGGCTATGGAACTACTTTATCGAATCTATATTAATTTGATTAAAGTAACCTTTACTAGTAATACTAGGAATAATTACGCTATTCCCTATACCGACAACTACACGTCCTATAAAACTATAGATTTTACAGCTAAAAAGGACGATATTTTTAGCTATATTATAACTTGATTAGAATACTATAAAACTTAACTAAAGCGCTATCCTAAAGCTTTATGTTTTGATAATAGCTAAGAATTTAACTTTAAACTTTTAGAGGGTTATATAAAAGAAAAAGGTATTATTATAAAAGCCTTAATACTTTGTACCTCTAAATAAAATAGTATTATAGAGTATACTAATAGGGTTTTAATTGAAAAACCCCGTATTATTTTATTTTCAGAAAGGTTACCCCTCTGTATTTAAGATACTATTATATCTATGTTAGTAAAATCAGTTAATTTAACTACTATAACAAGACTTTCAGTTACCCCCTTATAGGTTTTATTAGACTATTTCTTCCCTAAAAGAAATAATAGGTTTAATTTATAGGTTCTAAAGCTTATAGGTACTAAAGTTTTAGTATACTACTTTTCTAAGAAACGCAAAAATAGTAATATATTTACTATTTTTACAGAAGAAGGCTCTTTTATATCCTATATGGATACTTCTAAAATCGCTATTATTTTTATACTAACTAGACCTTATAAATCTAGGTTAGCTTTTACAGCTTATTTTAGATTTATTAATACTATAGTAGGGGGGGTATTCTGTACTATTTTAGATTCTAGTATTAATAGTTTGGAGCTTATTATAGCGATTATAGAAGCCTTATTTCTTATGAGGTCTTCTATACCCTATACTTTTACTACTTATTTAAAGCTTTAGATATTAAAATAGGCTTTAAATAGTACTAAAAGAGATAATTAGCTTAAGGCTATCTATACTAAGATTAGCTAACTAATTAATCGAGGGGTTTTTAAGGCTATTCCTACTAAATAGCTTTTAAATACAAATCCTATGAAAAAACTTATAGTTATAAAATAGGTTTTTAAGCGTAAGCTTAACTTAGACGAGATGGTTAATAAATATAAGGCTTGTTTAGTAGCTAAAGGTTTTTAGTAAAAATATAGTATTACTTGGGGTTGTATTGAAGGTCTCTGATCTATTTAAAGTCATATGCCTCTCGGGGTCCCTGTAAAGGAAGCTACACCCGGTAGTCGGCTCTTGCCTCATAAACTCTGTAGATAATGCTGGGACTGAGGAACCGTTTAAGTAAAAATATAGTATAGATTATTCTTAGACTTTTATTATAGGCTCTAATCTAGTTACTGTTAGAGCTTTTGTAGCTATAGCTATAACCAAAAACTGGGAGATCTACTATATTAATATAGTTGGAGCTTTTTTATATGGGGATTTAGAAGAAGAGATTTATATTAAAATCTCTTAACTACTTTTTATCGAAGTTTTCGAAAAATTTCCTGATCTGAATATTATAGGGTTTGACCTTAATTTAGAACAGGCTTTATTACTACTATAAGCTCTATATAGACTTAAATAGAGCTCTAGATAGTAGTAAAAGAAAATTCGGAAAGTTCTTAAGGATCTAGGATTTTTACTTTTAAAATCTGATAAGGCTACTTATTATAATAATAGCCCTAATAGTCCTATTTATCTAGTTACCCATATAGATACTTTTGTTATTTTTGGAAAAAGTCTAACTATTATAACTAAATTTAAATCTTCTCTTAAAAGATTCATTAATATAGAAGACTTAGGGGAGATGTCTTATTTTTTAGAGCTTAGTATTACTCGAAATCGAGCCTTAAAAATTCTATAGGTATCTTAAACCTACTATATTAAATAGTTATTATCTGAGAATAATTTAACTACTATAAAGTCTTCTAAATTCCCTCTTAATCCTGGGGTCTTAAAAGATTTATTTCTTTTAGAAGAAAATCCTAATTATAGCTCTTAAAAGGATTTATTATAGTAGTATTAGTACCTAGTCGGTAGTTTTATATATACTATAGTTATAACTAGGCCTAATTTAGCTTTTTTAGTAACCTTTATTAGTAGGTTCCTATATAGACCTACTGAAAAACTACTAAAAATAGTTATAGGTATATTTCAATACTTATCTACTATTACTGATTTAGTATTTACTTATAAAGGGGCCTTATTACAAATTTAGTAAGCTTTACTAATTCGGATTAGGCTAGCTACTATAGCACTTGAAAATCCTCTAGAAGCTATTTATTTACTATAAATAATAGCTCTATTTCGTAGAAGTCGAAAAAATAGTCTATAATAGTTTTATCTATTACTAAAGCTAAATTTAATAGTTTTCAAGAGACTATTAGAGAAGCTAAGTAGTTATAAAGCTTATTTTTAAAGCTAAATATTCCTATAAGGTCTTTTACTATTTATACTAATAATGGTGAAGCTTTAGTTCTAGCCTATAACCTAGAGTACTACTAGCGTACTAAATACATAGCTATTAACTATTCTTTTATTTACTAAGAGGTTTTATTAGGCAATATAGAAGTTAAATATCTTTTAACTTCTCAAATACCTACTAACGGCTTAACTAAACTTCTTCCTAGCCCTAAATTCGCCGAAGTTCTTAAATTAATAGCCCTAATTAGTACTATAAATACTCAGTAATTTTACTGGGATTTGTAGCCTATTTTTAGTATTATAATTTCCTATTATAGTACTTATTATAAGTACTATAGATTGTTTTCAGTACTTCTTTTCTTTTATAGGGTACTACAGAATGGTTACCTATAGTACCTATAGGTATACGGTTATTTTTACTGTTATTTTACCTACTTTTTTCACTTATTTATCTTCTACTAGTATAGGGTAAAAGAGGGGGTATTAAAATATTAGGTTATAGGTATTTACCCTATAGTAGTACTCGACTTATAGTTGAATATTCTCTAGAATATTCTACCCTACTTCTTTTATAGGGTATTTGCCAGTAACTAACTTTAGGACTTGTAATTACTTACGTAAGCCTATATTACTCGAATATACTAATAATTATGAATTAGAATATTCTAGAACTAAGCATAGTATTATAAAAGAAAGCTTTTATGCTATCTTTTAGCATATATTTAGATCAACTAATAACAATATTCTTTTACTAAATATAACTATTATTCACTCTTTTATACTATTTTCTGTTCCCCTGAGAATATCTAGTATATATACCTTTAACATAAGGTATCTCTTTACTAGATATAGGCTATATGCCTACCTACCTTTCAACAACTAACAATACCCTTCACTTCTCTAATATTATTTTCTTATATTATAAAGATAAGAAGCTCCAAAAAGTATTATTTAAAGTAAAACTAAAAACTACTTTCATAGAAACTACTTTTCTCGTATTTAATAGAAATATCTTAAGCCTTAATAGTAATACCTTCTACCTATACTAAAAATACTAAAAATAGAAACTAGTACTCCTTAATAACTATACTATACTTAAAATACTTAAGTAGAATATATCGAATGATATATATATAGAGTATATTTTATTTTAATATACTAACCTGAGGTATTATTGAATTTCTTATATACTACGTAAAAGTCATAACTTTTTTCTAATAATACTACTATTTTTAATAAGTATTTTAAGTAGTAAATTAAATACCTTAACTATAGTATTAACTTTATACTACTTAACTTCTTAAAAGTATATTTCTATACTTTCGTTAATAACTCTTTTACTAATAGTACTAATTTCTTATTTCAACTAGGATTCACGATAATCCTAGGTTAAGGGATAGTAACTAATAATACCTAGTTTAACTTCTATAGTAATTTTATATATTACTTTTCTATTTAAAATAAAAGAATTACTAGAAGTATATTGATTTCAGAGAATTATATTATAGTAATTAGTATAGATTTTACTTATACGATTATTATAATACTTAAGAAGACTTTTTAATATTAAAATTTCATTTATATCTTAACTATTATATATATTAATTTATACTTACTTTATAAATACCTCGTAAAGCTTAGTATTATCAAAAGAAGTATTTAATAATTGATATTATAGTATTAAAGTAGTTATATAAGTATTACGAGTTCTATAAAGTATAGTAGATTAATAGAGACAATAATATTACTAATACTTTTATAAAAAGTACTCTAAACTATACTTTTAAGAAATTTATTAATTTAAATTATATAACTATTTAAATAGAGGGATAGGTAACTTAAGTAGANAACTATACCCTTAAGAAATTTATTAATTTAAATTATATAACTATTTAAATAGAGGGATAGGTAACTTAAGTAGATAGATAATATAGGTATTCAGATATTTTTAGGTAAAAGAATAAAAAGATCACTTTTATACTATTTTATACTTATTTCTAATATTATTTTTAATAGTGTTTTTAGTATACGTTTATAGTGTTTTTAGTACTAGCTTTTATATATAAATAGAAGTATATAAGGTATATAGTAAAAAGAAAAAGTTACTAGTATCGGTAATACTATACTATATAGTATATAGTATTAGGTATAGTATATATACTTCTGTATAAATACAGGATATAAAGCTTTATACTCCTATATATATAAGGTATATATAGCTATATACGTTTATACTTTACTAGTAATAAGTATTACGAGCTATAGCTTAGTATTATAGTAGTTAGTAAGTAACTACTAAACTATAGATCTAAAGTTTAATATAATTATATATAAGTATATAATATAGTAATAATAATAGTAAATACCAGAACTTTTCTATACTTGTATAACGAGATTACGTATAGTGTATGTTACCCTCTAGATAAACTAATAGTTAGTTAGTCTATTGGTTTAGTAGTAGGTTTATTGAGATAGTATAAAAGTGCTTCTCTGTCTCAGTTTATAAGAAGACTAAAAGTAGAATAATCCTGGATAGAAGTCTATTGAAATAGGGTATAGTTACAACTACTAAACAAGATAAAACAAAAGGGTTTTTTATAAAAAAGATTATAATATAGCTAGTATAGTTATACTAGAAAGGGTAGGAAATTAAAAGGTAAAAATAGGTTGTTTTTAGTAATTATAACTAGCTGGCTATGCTATAGTTAAATATATAGCTATATAGGGTTGTAGCTTTATATATAGCTATGTGGCTACGTAACCTATAGAACTTAGTAACCTCATAGAGTTCTATACAGCTCGGTAGTCTTTATAGCTACCTAGCCTTATTATACTATTTAATTATTTATACTATAGTTATTATAATAGAAATTCTTAAACATTATATTATACTTCTTAAAATATTAATATAATAATAAGATTTATATTATAAAATATAGTAATAACATTTCTATATATAAAAGATTAAAAATCAATTTCACTTCCTAAAATATTCATTTTAAATAACTTATTCTATATATTAAAACCCGCTTCACATAATAGTTTAACATCTAGCTAGCTCTTACTATTTTATAGTAAGAATAGTAAGTTCGAATCTTATAGTAAGTAAGCATAACCAGTTCTACTAGTCGCGTAAACTATAGAGTAACTACTACTAGCTATCAGCTCT
>RYZW01002761.1:737-10868 GCA_004367215.1 Colletotrichum trifolii
TTTAAGAAATTCACAAAAATTCTTAACTTTATAACCTTAGTAATTACTTTTAGTTATATATATTAAACCCTAGTCTTAATAAAGCTCTCCCCGACTATTACTACAAAGTCTTCTACTACTATAGGGTTAAATATTAGAACTAGGGATATAATTATCTATAATAATAGATAATTTTATTACTATTTTAACTAGTTATAAGCTAGTATTAGTATGAATAATATTATTAAGTAAACTTTATAGTTAAATCTATATATAAGGTAACTAGCTTAGATACTATTCTAAGTATAGAGTAAAAGTAAATAAATAATAAAAGAAACAAAGTAAGTAATAAATTAAGTTATTAAATATTGATCTTACGGGATAATTATAGAATTATGAATTTAAATTAAAAGTAATTAAACCTTTGACTTTTCTATTTAATCTTATCGTCTTAGAGAGTTCTATATAAAATGTATTAAGGAGATATATATAAATATAGAATAACTCATTAAAATAATAAATCTTTATATAGATAAGTCTAGTTATTATTACTTAATATCTCTTGAATATATATCTTGATGTTTCTATAAGATTACTTATAATTAATATATAATAGATATTACTAGTAAACAATAAGACGTATTCTAATATTATTAATATACGTCAAATAACTAAGCTATTCTTCTAAACGCTAGATTTAAAATATTTATCTAGGCAGTTAAATAAGAATTTAAGAAAGTCTACTATATTATAAATAATATTTGTTACAAATTCAATTCTAAGATATTTATAATTAAAGTTACAAGCCTTGTGAAATATATACAATAGTATAGATTTAAATTTCTTAGAGTAATTCACTATGAATGAGACTGTTTTTGCTTAAGATAGTAATTTAATATCTAGCTAGCTTTTACTACTTGTACAATAAGAATAATATGTTTAAACCCTACGGCGGGTAAATATAACTAATAGTTACAGATTTTCTAGTAATATAAACTAAGTATAGTAACTACCAAAAACTATTAATACCTATTAATAGCTACTAATAGCTACTAATAGCTAGTAATTATTAATAGCTAGTAGTAAGTAATAGTAATTAGTAGTAAGTATTATATAATACTTTATTATAGTATTTTAAAGAATAACTTTAATAAATATAGGCTTAGACATACTTGTTATTTATGAACTTTTATATTAATTAACTATGTATATTATTTAAGGGTTCTTCTATTTACATAGGTTCTTAGTTTTAGTACTATCTAAAAAGTAAATGAAGGAAGCTGTAATTTTCTATACAAACTATTATAAGACTTATACTAGCTTCTAGGTTAAAGCTAGGTCTAAGCTAGTAGCTATATTACTTGGTCTTTTTAACTATCTTTACCTATAGAGATATATATAAGCTATAGTATAAAACTAGGTCTTTTTCTATTATAGAGATTATTTACTAGGTATTATATTAAACTACTTATCAAATTAGGCTTGAATATATAAAACTCTATGTTATTTATATATTATATTTATACTTATTTTATTTCAAGAATATTTCAACTAGTATATCTATAATATTGACTATAAGATTAATATTAGATAAATACTTCAAAATATTAGAGAAATACTACTATTTAACTAGAAGTCCTTAATTATAAAGCTTATAAATTCTCTTAATACTGTTCATTTAAGAGATCTAGATTTATATAAGCCTAAATACTCTAGGTATAATATTATATATATTTTTACTATTATTCTAGATTTATTAGTAACATTATCTTTTAGTTTATGATTTCTAGCCTTTCTTATATATTCTTTATCCTGAAAGTTACCTAGTCTATTAATAGTAGAAGAAAAAAGAAGTAGCTATTACTATAGACTCTTTCTGTATATAATCTTTTCTCTCTCTACTCCTGCTAGTAAGTGAGATACTGCTGTTCAACTACAAGATTCTACGTGGAGAAGTGGCCGGCTAGGGTTGGTGGCGGAGTACAGGGTGTGCTGACTTACCAGGTGCTGACTTATCTACTCACACTGATGCGTCGAAGCCACTAGTTCAATCGCTTAGCACGTACCACGCCCGCCCCCTACCACCCCTCTTTCTCAGCCTGACCTGACGAAAACTGGCAGTTGTTCCCAACGAAAAGCCTTGCCATAGCTCCCTCCAACTCACAACGCTCTGGAAGAAAATTTTCGTTTCCAAACCAGACAGACAATATGGCTTCCAGTACGTAGTGAATTACCCCCGGCCTCGTTTTATCCCCAGATACCACGTATGGGTCATTGCGATACCCAGATGCGTGCTGCGCCTGATCATCAGCCCTGTCCCGCGTCACCGTCTTTGGCTCGTAGTGCGCATGTCACCCGCTTCTTGTCGCGCGCCGATTGACTAACCGGCTTACCACCGCTGCAGACTTCGAAGAGATTGCCAGTAGGTGGTTCCCAAGCACTCGAAAGATTGACCCGTTTTCTTTGGGCTCATGAAGTCCTTGCTGCTCGAAGTGAGGCTGACTCGGCTACCAAATGCGCACAGAGCAGTTTATCGAGTTCTACTACAACCAGTTTGACGGGGACCGAAAAGGACTCGCCAGCCTTTATGTGAGATCCTCGTCCTGATCTTCAGACTACACAAAAGTGCTAATCGATTTTGAAACAGCGTGATCAATCCATGCTGACGTTCGAGTCTGCATCGGTTTTGGGTGCCAGCTCAATCGTCGAAAAGCTTTCAGTAAGTCGCGAAACACTACAAGCTAATCTAGGCCATTAGTTGATCCCGTAGACTGACAAGTGTGACGCAGTCCCTACCTTTTGAGAAGGTCAAGCACCAGGTCTCTACCCTCGACGCTCAGCCCACCCTCGAGGGCGGAATCATCATTCTCGTCACTGGACAGCTTTTGGTGAGCTTGTGATGCCGACATGAACCTCCTGTAGCCAACATGGCTAACCAGCTCAGGTTGATGAAGAGCAGCGTCCCATGAACTATACTCAGGCTTTCCAGCTGCTCCGCGACCCCTCTGGTAACTACTTCGTCTTCAACGACATCTTCAAGCTGGTATACGGTTAATCAAGACCGCTGTGGATGGAGAATTTGCGCACGACTCCGCGACGGGGAAAGCGCAGACAACCCGCTGTCAGACGTTTGACGACTTGACGAAGAAATTGATCTAATCTAGATGACGTCGGTAGCGACGTGGCTCAACGGAATACCTTAGCATCTGCCTCCAAATGGCTGAACTGAACGAGAACGCTAGGTTGGCCATCACCTGGGCTTGTCTAGGAACCGAACAACCAGACGCTGCCTCATAATTCAAAACTTCCGGCGCGTGAACCTTTGAATCCTGCGGCTTTCAAATCCGATACGCGCGCTTTTAGCCTGCCCGCATAACGTAGGGCCAAAAAGCATGAAGTGAAACGCGCATGTCGGCATCGTTGTCCCTTAGTAGCGAACATGTCATTTTGGTGGACTGTTGAACTTTACTAGGACACAAGAGATGATCGTCGTACGTGGCTTGATGCATTAGGGCAAATGCTTCACTATTAATGAGCCTGCATAGAGGCATCCCCTCCTTCCCGAAATACCAGTTACGCGTGCCTGCCGCGCACAATTTCTTTGCTCCCTACGTTCGATACCACTGCTTGAGACAACTTCAGGCCGTTAGTACCAAGCCCGAGATCTCTCATCCGACCAGTTACGGTATCGAAAAGACTGCCGTAACCTTGAAATCCACACTCCTTAATACCGTCTCGAATTATGAGGTTCGCCATCTAAACTTCTATTCCAGCCTCTACGTTCATTTCAGCAATGCGAAGAACCCTTAAATCTTCGTGTTTGATACCGTCGAGCTCTTCCGCGTTCCTCACACGAACTACCTTCAGAGGGGTTAACCAAGTATCCAGGACGCCCCCGACCCAGGAGTCCCCAAGTGCTGCCTTTGCTCCACTACACGCTAAGTAACCGCAAAGAACCACATACTTGACTTTGAGGTAGGCAACAGCATAGTCAATAACAGCAGAAGTATTAATATCAGTTGAGGACACTATGTTTGCGATATTACGGTGGACAAACACATCCCCTGGCTATAAGCCAAGAATCGTGGTCTCAGGCACTCTCGAGTCCGAACATCCCAGCCAAACTGTCAGTCATCACGTCTCTTAGCACTGCGAGGCAAGCTCTTGGTCTAGGGAGCATGAAGCCATACGAATGGAGGGTGATTGACCAGAGGCCAATTGTTTGAAGAACACGGGATTCTGGTGCGATTTCTAACCAGCCCAAGCTTGGTTCGAGCTCATTGCGTAGAGAAACTTATTTTCTAGGCCTCCCGATCCCTCTTCGGTCAGTCTCATATCCAATCGTTACCACCGGGTTGTCCAACTCACGGTCTTGAAACGCCATGGCGTTGACTGCAGATGGTGGACAGCTCGAGGGGCCGTTGTCGGGGTCAATGCGAAGTTAACGAACCGGTTGATGGCAGAGGCAGTCGGGCAGATGGCGCAGGCGTGAGGAGAGGAAAGAGGGTGATATAAGTTTCGACAAAGACGTCGTGACCGCGCCCGAGTCCCACGAAAATACAATGGCGCAACGCATTTGCAACAGCTACGAGACAGCATGTTTAGCCACCACCATGAACTTACCCGGCATAGAAATGGGTGCCAGGCATGGCCTTTGCGATAGCATGGTTGACAGAGTTTGGCTATCCAGATTCGCCCCTGTTGATATCCCCTGTTGACAGTCAATGCATCTTCAAGCCGTCACACCAACAGCTTCTGGAGTTAATGTCAGGAATAACGCGCTCGAGAGGCAGAGTTTGCACCAGTTAAACCTCGGATACTAGCGCTATCTCTATAAACCTCACCCTACTTAAACTACTTAAGAAAAACCTTATATAATATATACAATTATACTAACTTGAAAGAGAATATATTCTAGATTTTACTTTTTAACTATATTGTTAGTTTATCAGAAAGTAATATATACTATATATAATATTACTATATAGGTATAAGCTAGTATTCTAGATATTATTAGGAATAGAATACTTGAGAAATAGAGTTTATACTAGTTAAACCTTGGGTGCTAGTACTATCTCTATAAGCTTCGCCTTACTTAAATTGTTTGAAATAAAACTTTATATAATACATATAGTTATAAGTAGTTATATATAATATATATTAGATTTCTTCCTCTAGTTATATATAGTAATTAAGAGGATTACAATACTCAAGAGCTATTAAGCCAAAAACATGTATTATAATAATTTAATATATCTCAAATACTAAAGTATCTACTAAAAATACCTCTTTTTTAATTTTTAAAAGACTTAATGAGTAGTATACTTAATATAATGTTTTTAAAATAGAAGTAAAAGCTTATAATTTATAAGACTATTTTAACTTTAAAGAATTATTTTTTAAAACCTCTTTCTAGAATTTCTTTAAAAGTTACTTTTAAATCATCCTTCAAAAACCAAGTAGTACTAATAAACTTTTAAAATATCTAAATTAGGTATTATTAAAACTTTTATTCCTATAGGGATAGATTATAAAGAAGATTAATAATTCTTGATAGATATTACTAAAAAGGTTTATATAAAGAATATTATAAATTTTATAGAGAAAAGCCTAAAAGCTTATATTATTCTCTATAGTTTCTGTATTTTAAAAGCTTGAGAATACCAATATAAATAGTTAAATTAAATCTATATAGTAACTTAGATTCTGAACTATATTAGTAAAATACTCTAGTATTAGTATTATTATATAGAGGAAAGTATAGTAGTATTATTGACTAATTTCTAAGATTACTATAGTATTATAGATAATTTAGATTTCTAAAATACTATTTTAGTATACTATGAAATACTTTAATCTCCTAAACTTAAGTATCTTACTATAAGATAGTAATTAAAATGTAATTTTAGAAGTAGTAAGATGCTATAGATAAGGCTTAAGTAGTTAATTATAACTCTTTTATTAATAGAATATTCTAAATCTATGATTCTATAGTTTTACTAGTTTCTTACTAGTTAAGTTGTATATATAAAGCAAAATCTTTATAATGTATAGCTATCTAAACTTTATATTCTTGGTTGAAATTATTGTAATTATTATAAAAACTACATAATTTTCTAAACCAAAACGCTTTAGTATAATATAATTAATTATAGTATTTTTAATATTTGATTAGAAACTCTAATCACTATTTTAAATATTTGAAATAGTGAGAAATACTTTTAGAACTTAGATAAACTTCTACACTTTCTCTAGTATAAATTAAGCAGTATTTTAACTTATTATTACTATAAGTACTTTTGGTCAGTTTATAAGAACTAGATACCAATTATTTTAACTAAAAAGAGATATAAATAATGATGCATTTTGAATGTAGAATTCTTGAAGAAAGTTCGGAGTTTTAGATAATAGTAATTATACAGTTAGTTTTCTAGCTAAAATAGTTATAATACTACATAATGAATATATTATATAAAATATTTTAATAGTACTCTTTCTAAGATTTCTTTATCCTCGATTGAAATATTTTAGTTTATATTTTCTAAAATATAAAGTAGTTTATAATTCTTTGAGAAATTCTTAGAGGCAACTATATTTAATATAATATAACATCTATACTAATCAAAAACTATAGAAATACTGAGATTTATATTATAATTATAGAAAATAAAGAAGTTAACTTAGATTTCTATAACATTGATTTCTATACTATTTTAATTATAAATCTTTTATCTTTTTAGTAGTTATAAAGATAAAGCTACTAGTAGAATACTAGGCTAAACTACTTATTTTAACTATAGAGGAGTAATTATTCTGAAATTATAGTAGTTAATATTTAATATAGCTAGTAAATCCTCGAATATTATATATTTCGCGAGAGATTAACTATTTTAGTTATATAATTAGTATAGTATAAATCTGAGAAGGAGCCGATAGCTTGCTCTCTACTACGACTATTAGTAGATATATTACCCACTGAAATATAATATTTACGTTCCTATCCCCCTACCAACTACTATAGCTAGCTCCTAGTTAATCTAAAACTAAACCCCTTATAGCTATAGTAGCTAGTATATATACTTTTTACAAACTTTTTTATAGATTATAAATAATTAATAACTTTTTCTATAATAACCTTATACTTTCACGCCTTTATACCTTGATAGCTACGAATAATTTAAATATCTTAAGATATTCAATTACTAACAATTATAGCTATTTTATTTAAATATTCATTATAACCTCGATATCTATAATCTTAATATCCCCTAGACTAAGCTTTACTTACCCCCGAAATAAGACTTTATACTACTAATACAAAAGTTCTCTANCTTACCCCTAAGATAAGACTTTATACTACTAATATAAACGTTCTCTACTACTAATATCAACTAATCTATTATTTGTATATAAATATAGTAAGACTTAGCTTACTTTTATTACTAAAGAACTTTAATATATTAATAAAGTATAGCTAATATATAAATAATATTTATATAAATACAAATACTTCTAGTATTACTAGATAGCTTTTAAAACGTCTATAATTATAATATTATAATATTCTAAAATATCTAGTAACTAGTATTATAGTAAAGAAATAATATTAAAATATTATCTAATTGATACTTAACTTCTAATATTATTAGTTTAATATAGTAACTTATAAGATAACTAGACGATTTTCTTTTAAATATTTATAAATTATTTATTAATTATAATATTTAGAATAATTTTATTAAAACTTAATTTAACATACTAATAGTTTTCATTATAATATTTATAACTAGATATCTCTATACCTATCTCGTAGTTATCTTTTTATAAATAGCTATTTAGATTTCGAGGAGACTTTAGTTCTATTATAAAAGTTATAGAAGAGTAATAGATTACAGAATACTTAGCTTTTATATCTTAGAATAAGTATTTTAATTTATTCTATTTTTAAGAGGTTTAAAAAGGTTCTTAACTTTATAATTTTAGTAATTACTTTTAATTATATATATTAAACCCTAGTTTTAATAAAGCTTTCTTTATATAAACTATTATTATAAGGTCTTCTATTACTATCAAGTTAAACATTAGAGCTAGGGGTATAATTATCTATTATAGTAAGTAGTTTTATTACTATTTTAACTAGTTATAAGCTAGTATTAATATAAATACTATTATTAGGTAAAATCTTTAGTTAAATCTATATATAAAGTAAAGAGCTTAGACATTATTCTAAGTATAGAGTAAAAATAACTAAATAGTATAAATCTTTTCCTAAATATTACTACTACTAGTAGTATAGTATAGATATTATTTAAAAGCCCCTAAAAGTAATTAATAGTTCTAGTACTAATAATTAAAATATCTTAATAAAAAATCTCTTAACTATTTTATTTTAATTATATTAAATATTCATATTACTAATAGTTACTAAAAGTATTATCAGTACTAATCTACTTAAAAAGTATATAAGGTATATAGGATTAGCAAAGTAAAGTATAAGGTTTACTATACAGAATACAAAAGTAGTTTATATATTACCCCTAAGAAATATACTATTTTTAATTTTTGATCCTATCATTAAAACTATAATAGCTATATATTAATTCTAATATCTATAAATAGAACTACTAATTATTCTTAAGATTTCTATTTTAACAATTGTATCAGAGCTATCATAATAAAAGGATATGAGAATCTCTTTACATTCTTTAAATACTAGTATAGTAGGAATATCAAAGTCTTTACGTATAATAATAAAGTCTTTAAATATAAGAATAAAAACATAATCATACTTTTTGAAGTATATATTTCAAGTTATCTATTCTATATATTTAAACTCAAGATAGTAGTATTAAGTATATTAGAGTAATTATTGAAATATATATAAAAGCTATAATATATTGGAGTAAACTATTATATAAACTCTAGCTTAAAGCTTTGTGAGTAATAGTATTTCTTTATAACTAAATACTAATATATTTCCTAAGCTAGTAAATACTATATTCGAAACTTTATAAAGCTACTTAAGAAGATAATACTTTAAGACTAGACTTAATTCATTTCTATATTCATAATTATAAATAATTTATCTTTATTATAGATATAAACTTAAGTATAACTACTTAATATACTTTAAGGAATATATTTATATTAGTATTCTAGCCCCGCTTAACGTAGTAGTTTAACGTCTAGCTAGCTCTTACTATTTTACAGTAAGAGTAGTAGGTTCGAATCCTGTAGCGGGCAAGTGTAACTAGTTCTACTAGTTATATAAACTATATAGTAACTACTACTAGCTATTAGCTCTTATTATTTATTATTAATAGCTAGCGACTATTAATAGCTAGTAATAAGTATTACTAGCTAGCTAGTATTAGTATTATATAACTATAATCCTTAAAGAGTAACTATGATAGATATAGGCCTATCCTTTCCCTTTATAATATACCTTCTGTATTTATTAGCTATTATATTAACCAACTACATTTACTACTTAAGGTTTTCTCTGTTTAAACGGTTCCTCAGAACTAGTAGTATCTATAGGGTTTATAAAGTACTAGGTATAGCTTTTTTTATAGGGATCCCGAGAAGTATATAACTTTAAATAGATTAGAGACCTTCAATATAACTAATAAATAAGTATTAGTATTCTAGTTAACTATACTTTAATTAACTAAAGTTAAAAATAGAATCTATTTCAAAATTAAGTTATAATAATTTGGAATATTTCTTTTAATAAATCTTGTAGTAATAAAAATAAAGGTTTTTTTTAAAATATTTGAAATAGGGGAGGGGCTGATAGCTCGCTCTCTACTACAACTATTAGTAGATATATTACCCCTAAGAGTATAACTTTAGCCCTCTTACCCCCCCTACTAATTAATATAACTAGCCCCTAGTTGATCTAAGGCTAAACCCGTTATAGCTATAGCTAGTATACCCGCCCCACATTAATCTTTTTAATAATAAATAACTAATAACTCTTTCCACGACAACCTTATACCCTTATACCCTCATACTATTATACCTTTATACCCTTATACTTTTATAACTATTAATACATAATTTAAATATCTCGAGATATTTAATTACTACTAACTATAAGTACTCTATTTAAATATTTATTATAACCTTGATATCTATAACCTTAATATC
>RYZW01002762.1:0-10859 GCA_004367215.1 Colletotrichum trifolii
TTTCTATATACTATTTTAAATAAATAAATATCCTAATCTCTTAGTAATAAGAACTTATATAGTAGTATAAATATTATTATAAACCTAGTTCTCTATCTTAAGATAGGCTAACTATAATATACTAGAATATTTAGTACTCTAGAGGAAAGCTTTTATCTTCTAGTTCTCCTAGGCTTTTAGTGATTTTTTAATATATTTTAGATATTTCTCTTTATATATAGTAGTATAAATATTATTATGAACTTAGTTCTCTATTTTAAGATAGGCTAATTATAATATACTAGAATATTTAGTATTCTAGAAAAAAGCTTTTATCTTCTAGTTCTCCTAGGCTTTTAGTGATTTTTTAATATATTCTAGATATTTCTCTTTATTAGTTATTATCTCAATATAAGTTCTAGCTTTTTTTATATACTTATTCTATAAGTAGTTATTATTCGTTTTTCTCTTTTATCCTATACTAGAGTTTATAGGATAACTCATATTCTAATTAATATAATTAATTACTATAAATAAAATAAGGATTTTAATAACTTACTATAACTTAAAAATAATAATATCTTTAAGTTTTAATTTATTAATTTATTAGTAAAGAATATTCCTTAGTATTATATTAAAAAAAGAAATAGTAAAGAATATTCCTTAGTATTATATTAGAAAGAGAAAGAATATAATTTTTTTTACTATTTTACTAGTATTATTATTATTATTATTATTATTATAAAATAGATAATCTTAAGAAATTAAAAAAGAAAAGTTTAGAGATAAATTTCTATAGTAGTCTATGCGCTAGTACTCCTTCTTAAAAAAATAATAATAATTATTTTTATCTTCTAAGATTTATTATAAAATAGATTTTAATATATAGAATAACTATATAATTCGAACAATACTAGTTTTATATTTTAATTATTTGAAATTGCTGAAATATTTAATTTTTTAATACTTATAATATTCATTCCTTCTTTATTTAAATAATATTTACTTTTTCTTTATTAAAATAATTATTTCCCGCTTAATATAGTAGTTTAATATCTAGCTAGCTTTTACTGTTTATAGTAAGAGTAGTAGGTTCGAATCTTGCGGTGGGCAACTACGACTAGTNAAAAAGAAAAGTTTAGAGATAAATTTCTATAGTAATCTATATACTAGTACTCCTTCCTAAAAAAAAATAATAATTATTTTTATCTTCTAAGATTTATTATAAAATAAGCTTTAATATATAGAATAACTATATAATTTAAATAGTACTAGTTTTATATTTTAATTATTTGAAATCGCTAAAATATTTAATTTTTCAATATTTATAATATTTACTCTTTCTTTATTTAAATAATATTTACTCTTTCCTTATTAAAATAATTATTAAAATAATTATTATTTCTATTAAATATATTAACTACTTAATCTAATAATAATACTACTACTAATATTACTTCTTAGTAGTATAAGTTTACTTCTCTTTCTTTATTTAATTTTACTAATTAAATATTATTTTATAGATAACTCGCTAAAAAGTAAGGTATAAGTATAGTACTACTACTATAACTAAACAAGCTACTTAGAAAACCCTAGCTACTTAGAAAACCCTAGCTACTTAGTAAACCCTAGCTACTTATAAAACCCTAGCTACTTATAAAATACTAGCTACTTATAAAACCCTAGCTACTCGTAAAACTCTAGCTAGGAAAACCCTAATTAAGAAGACCCTAGCTAAAAAGTCTATTAAAAAAAAACGTATAGATATTATACTAGTAGTAAGTTTACTATTAATTACTATAAATAATTACTATAAATCTAATAATTTATAGTAATAGCTCTTTAGGAAATCTATTACTTCTAGAAAAGTACTAAGCTACTTCTTCTAAAAGCTCCTTTCTAATAACTTATCTATAAGATTACTATATAAGTAACTAGCTAAGTAGACTTCTAGTATTAATCTTCTATAATTAGTACTCTCTAAGAAGTAGCTAAATAGTACTTAACTAAAATATTTAAATATAAGTAATATTACTAAATATTTACTATTTTCTACTTTACTTATTTTTATCTAATAACTAACTTAATAGTTATATATATAAAGTAAATTACTATTATATAAAAAGATATTATTTTTACTTACTAATTCCTATATATTACTAGTAGCTTAAGTTTTAACCTTTTTTACTATATATTAGTTAGCTTAGTTATTCTATATTTACCTTTACCTAATTATAATATAGACTAGTTTAAATTTTATTATTACTAAAGTATATTTCTATAATAGTAGAAGAAAATATAAACTAAATAATAAAAGATTAATATATAACTAGAAAAAACTAATATAGAAGAGGAAGAACTAAGTAATAGGGAAAAGTAAGTATTATTAGTAATAATTAGTTTTATAGAAACTAGGAACTATTTCTAGTATTAATTACTATAAATAATTACTATAAATAATAGCTATAACTTATTTAATAATCTTTACTAATTATTATTATTAAAAAATAAATTATTTATATTTTATTATTTACTTTTCCTTTAGTACTTTACCTAGGTACTTATAATTACCTATTACCTAGAATACTATTTCGCTAAATACCTATAAATACTTATAGGTAATACTTTGGGTACCTATAGCCTTATAGACTATTTAGGTTAGACCTATGGGTAAAGCTTTTACCTAACCCATTATCTGGGTAACCCGTGGGTACCCATGGGGTGGGTAATTACAAGCCTACCTGAAGAATCCCACGTGACAAGACCAGATCAGTTGCAGCAGCCTCCTCGTCTGCATTTTCCGTCCACCGTCCACGCTCATCACATGTTTGTATTAGTAATAATGCTGGCCTAATTGCGGTACTGCCAGCTGCGCTCAGCTGGTCCGACGACACGAAGCTGCTTCCGCTCGACACGCGACCCATACGCCGAGACGTCTCGAGCCAAGCTGTGATGAGCTGAGTCGAGCCGGGCTGATGTTGGTGGTCAAGTCGTGTTCGACGTGGGCTGATTCTTTTGGGCTGCCATCTTGGAAGAGAAGGTGGGAAAAGTCACCTGCCGCCCGCCGGGAAAGGAGCATCGCCAAGTAATTGTTACTGAGCACCGCTAGTCCAGGTTGCCGTGTGCGGTCGCGCAATCACCATCACTGTCCCCAGTTATTCGTTGACGCATCGGCGACCACCATCATACCATCCTCGACATCGTACCATTCCCAACATCAGATCAGTCATCGGCAAACCCGCCCACGCGCTACTTCATTCATTCCAGCTGCCAGATTGAAAAGAAAGATCAAATTATCCGCGCCCTTTGAGAGTGAAGAGAAGCAAGCAGCAACACGTTTCGAAGGAGAGCAAGACCCGGCAGACAAAACCGAGGCAGAACCCACTCTCCCCCAACCAAGGGAATTGCAGCATCTAACCCTTTGCCTACGATTGCCTCCTCGACCGTAGCACAAGAGGTGCGCGCCCGACCCGACCCGCCAACATGTGCATCGTCCTCGTCACCACCGCCCACCCCGACTACGCCCTCATCGTCATCGACAACCGCGACGAGTTCATCCTGCGCCCGACCTCGCGGCCGCACTGGTGGTCGCATCCGTCTGGCGCGTCCGTCCTGTCGTCCCGGGACCTCGAGAGGGCCGAAAAGGGCACGTGGCTGGGCATCACCAGGACGGGCCAGCTCGCCGTGCTGACCAACTACCGCGAAACGGACCCCGGGAACGCGGACCATCCCGTCCACGCCGCGCGCAGCCGCGGCGGCATGGTCACCGCCTGGCTCGGGTCCGACCCCGCCGAACCCGCGGCCGCGTCCGTCGACCGCCTGGTCAGGGACGGCGGCGTCAAGGGCGTGGGGGGGTTCTCCATGGTCGCCGCCAAACTGCGACGCAAGCGCGGCGGCGAGGGCGAAAAGACGACGCAGCAGCAGCAGCAGCAGCAGCAGCAGCCGGCGCGCGCGCTCGAGGGCATCGCCGTGGTGTCGAACCGCTGCGACGACGCGCACGACGTGCCGTGGATCGGCGAGGCGCGCGGCGAGGTCTACGGGCTCAGCAACACCGTGTACGACGACCCCGAGGCGTGGCCCAAGGTCGAGAGCGGCAGGCGGCTCGTCGGCGAGGTTGTGCGCGAGGCCGTGGCGGCGGGCGCCGACGAGGAGGCGCTGGCGCGGCGGCTGTTTGGCGTGCTCGACACGGACACGCTGCCGCCGCGGCCGCCCGGCGCGAACCTGGCCGACTGCGTCGGGGACCTCAAGCGGTCCATCTTCATACCGGCGATTGGCGACGAGGGCCACCGCCGGGCGATGCGGGAGGCGGTCGAGAAGGGGCCGATGTCGGCGGCGGCGGCGGCGGCGGCGGCAGAGGGGAAGAGGGAGGGGGTGGGTTTGCTGGCGACGGACGAGGACCGGAGGGCCGCGGAGAGTTTGCGGCTGGGCGAGAGGCCGGGGCCGCCGGCGCGGGGTGACTTAGGTTTCGAGGTGGGGTTGTACGGCACGCAGCGGCAGACGATCATCATGGTGGACTGGGAGGGCAACGTCACGTACCGAGAGAGGGCGCTCTGGGACGGCGACGGCAACCCGATCGAGAGGGGGCACGGCGACGAGGTGTTCCGGTTCAAGATTGAGGGGTGGGAGAGTTGAGCATTGCGGGAGTCTACGGTGGCAGCGTTTTGGGGCGGGTGCTGTTCTGCATGCATGTCATGTATCGGCAAAAGAGTCTTGGGACCAATAACCATTTGAGAGGATTCGAACCAGTCTCATCCTTGGACCCTCGAGGTGCCATCGTCGTCGCAGATTGTGAGCTGTGTGCCATACGTTGCTTGTTTAGTACATTGCTGTACGTACAACACGTAAGGTTAAGATGATGAATATCAACATGATGTATCCCATACCTTTTGAGATATGTGGCTGCTACTGTATCGAACTATACTACTAAGAGTTGGTGGTGATTTGCTTGGTGACGTAGGGGGATGTCGGGAGTGGCTGTGCCATCACATACACACCTGTGGAGAGTGTTTGTGGCTTCAAACAGTCACGTGACGTGGCTCTGACGAATGTGCATGAGGTTCCGACACTAGCCGACCATGACAGAGTCCCTGCCTAGGTAGGTAGGTATCTGGCACCAGCTTTCGACACCCCAAGCCAGCCCACTAAGTGGTGAGGCGAATCACGGCGCAGCGCAAGCATTTCACTGCTGTGCAACACGGTGGCTGCCTCAATCCGTAGGGATGCATTCATCATTTTGCGATGGAAAAGCCTGCGTCGCCCTCGAGAATGACGACGATCGAGCAGATTTTGCTAATCATCCCGGGCGGTGGCAGGGACGCGAAGCGACACCCTAGACTAATAGTATACTGAGAGTATGCAGATTCGCCACTCGCAGGGCTTCACTTGACCATATTGCCTGTCGGCGGCTGTCGGGCCTGACCTGACGGATGATGCAAGCGCCGGCTCTCTTGCCTTTACTCGCTCTCTCGTTGCTCTCTTGGTCGGCAACCAACAGGAACCGACAGGTGAAATTACCTGTCGGAGCCAGGCGTCAGCTCCTGACACCAAGGTAGGGGAGCCTTACCTCACTGGACGACCGCTGCGCAGCTGACACGACGACACTTGCCAGCCGGGCGGTGGGTTGTCGAATAGGCGTCAGCACAGGCTCATTACTGCGTGTAACAAAACAGCGCCGACAAAAAAGAAGAAAATACTCCGATACGGACAACAACGGATGGTGGATGGGATCCAACGCTAACCTACTATGCAAAACGCCGCAACTGCATCGGAGGTCAATGCGCCACCAAAGATGGGAGTCGACGACGGCGGGGTCTCCCTCGCCTGCGAACAAGCGGTGATGAAGATTCGCGTGGCATTTGCCAGCCAGAAGGAGGGAGTGACGTGGCCACGCTCAGGCGGACAGGCGATAGAGAGTACTGCGACGTTTGCGAAGGAGGCAGAGAAATGCGGAGGAAGCAGCCAGGTTGTGAAGCAGCACCGACTGCGACGATGCGCGCGCATGCCGCACAAATGCCTCGAGAATACGACGGTCGAGTCTTAGCTAAATCGAGTCGCGCGGGACTGACTGGTGAAGAATAACGCACAAAGAACGCAACCCGAGACAGCCACGCACGACGACCGACGTCACAGCCACCGATCTTTCCCCTCGTTAATCACCCCTCCATCTGCGCCGACGGCTTGGCCTCGCACCCATTTTTGGGGGTCTTTTACTAGTGTAGTCTGGTGTACTTGTACCACCGTGGCACGAAGGCACACAAGGGCAATGTCTTGGTCGGGATACCCCTCTTCGCCCCCAGCTGCCCCGACGTCGTCAGCCGCCTGACGAGATTCAGGGTCCTGGCTGGCCCGGCGCCGTTATCAGCGCAATTTGGTCTCGCAGGTGCTGGAAGATGCTGCGCACAGCTTCCAAGGTACGTCAAGGGCACATGTCGTCCCGTCTGTGCTGCACACAGTAGTGCAGTGGCAAGGGTCAGCTGCAAACGACGCATGAAGAAGACTTCCACGGAATCCTGGCGTTTGGACGCACAATAGGCGCATCCCATCGAACCTTATCCAGTCTGGACGATAAGGACTCAAAGACAAAAGAAGCCAGCCGTCGGCCAAGCAGGGGGTGTGATTGATGGACTGGGGAGAGACAGCCAGAGAGAGACGCCCATGATGATGCGACGCAACGCAGGGACAGACCAGCGACACCAGAGGGACATCTGCCACGGAGGCCATCTGGCTGGCGGCTGGGTGGACGGACATGCGCTTAACGTGTGCAACAGGGCGCAAAGAGGCTGGCCAAGTCACGACAAAGTCCACTCCCAGCGCGAGGGCAGCCCAGCCCAGCCCACGCCAGCCCACGCCAGAAGCCCGCTGGCCATCCCACGTCACTTCCACATGCAGCACTGTCACCGACGACGGTCGAGCCAGAAACCTACCAAGTACGGAGCACAGGACTCCCAAGTCAGCCTGTGAGGGCGCGACTGGCCACCGTCTACGCACAAAGGCCGCAATCTCCACCCATCCACGGTCGCGGCAGCACAAACGGCGCAGACCCCGACCCAGGCCAATGACGACCGCCCGATCCGGCTCCATCTAGCCACCCTCATCTGACATGTACTGTGTAACCCCTCCCTCTCTCCCCTCCCCTCTGCCTCAGCCGCTGAGGGCGTTCCGAGGGGAGGCCGTTTGGATATATAAGTGCGCTTACCTTCCTCACCACCGTTTGATTCAGTCTCCACCACGCAAACAACCAAGACCACCACATCATCTTCAGCATCCAACAACCACTCTACCAAAACCCCAACCAACCAACCAACCAAATACCATCATCATGAAGGGTGACTGCGGCTGCTCCGGCGCTTCTACCTGTACGTCTTCCCCCGCACCCGTCACGACATCGACGCCGTCTGTTTAGGCATGACACTAACCCATGCGTGTCTCACAGGCAACTGCGGCTCTAGCTGCTCTTGCTCCGGCTGCAAATAAGCTGGACGTGCTTCCGACAACGATTTACTCAGAACGTTGCTCGATTCCGTTTGATGCGGTCTTGTGTGGCGGAGACGCCTGCGCCGTTTTGGGATATTGACACGATGTTTGGAGCTCCGCACATGGGAAGGAAATCGGCGGGTTGCGTCCTGTCGAATAGTTGAAGGACTAGTCGGTTATCTAAGTCATTCATTTAGCAATCGAACGTTTGTGTCGTCGCCTTTCGTCAAGTGCTTGTGCACCAATCGTCACTGCGTGCTTGTCGGTGTTTACAAGGACTGACGTCTCAAGCCGTCAGCGTCACTGATGAACGTCGCCAAATGATCGGATTTGGAGGATAGAAGACCGCGATGCGTAGGCCGACAATTGAGCTGCCGGTCCTTCGTCAGCAATATCAAGGGCCCGAAGTATCCAGCCCGTCACCAGCTTCTTATACCCGTCCAGCCGGCTATCAGGGTGCATACTGGCCATACTCGCCATGCTCGCCATTTCCGAATCCCCTCCATTCCCTGCCCCCCTGACTGCTGCTCCTGACCGCTCCTATGATGAAGCGTGACCCCGCCCCGCCCCGCCTTGGCCCCCCTCCAGCCCAACGACAGATCGCCATTCAACTCAAAACACACCTCTCCTCTTTCTTCTCGCGAATATTCTTGATGCTACCGACGCAAGACGCGACACTTTTCCCCCTCCGAAGCCATGATCACAGCACCCAACGCCCATTCATCCTCGACCGGACGAGCAGATTGTTACACTTCACGAAGGCACGAACCACAGGACCGGGGGAAACAATAGGCAGCAAAACACCCAGCGGAACACCTCGGTCCCTGCCGCAGGCCGTGGCCCCCGGGGTCTCCGCCTCGCTAATCCGCTTCCGGCCAAACAATTCAGCTGCAAAGGACGGCGGCGCTCCCGTGCGGAAACCCGCCCAGGGGTTCACGGCGAAGCCTACTCGCGTGCAGGGTTGGAAAAAATACTAGTAGTATTTAGTATTAGTCTAGTCTAGTACTAGTAAGTCTAGTATTAGTCCACTAAAAAAATACTAGTCTAGTATTAGTATAGCCCTATACTAGACTAGACTAGTATTAGTATACTATTAGTATACTAATTAGTATAAAATATACTATTTATAGTAACTTTGTTACTATTTTTAGAAACTTTAGTTTTAGCTTTAATTAATTCTGAGAAAATTCTAAAAAATAAAAGAAGAAGATTTTTCTATATAAAATATATAGAAACTATGAAATTTAGAATTATAATTTATTTATTTTAAGATTTCAAAATATTTCTTATATTCTCTACTTTTTATTACTTTTTACTTAATTAGTAATATTGATTCTAACTAATAATTAGTATAACTATGCTATTCTATAGTAATATGAGTTATTATTATTAATAAGTTTAGGTAATTAAATAGAAAATAATGGATAGATTTAGAATTCTGAAGAAAATAAAGAAATCTTTTTATTATTCTTTTAGTTTCTAGAAGGTTCTACTTAATAGTACTAATTACTAATACCTACTAATAAGTACTATACTATTAATTATATATTAGTAAGCTTAAAGTTCTAATTATTAATACTTAATATATTAGTAATGAAATAGAAAGAGAAAGAAAAGTAAAGAATCCTAAAGAAGATAAAGAAGCTTCTTTGATATTCTTTTAGTTTCTAGAAGGTTCTAATCAGTAATACTAATTAGTAATACTTACTAATATAGATAGTAGTTATATGATCATATTAGTAAGCTTAAAACTTAAATTAGTAATATATAATATATTAATAATGAAATAGAATAAAATAGAAAGAGATAGAATATTTCTGAAAATATAAAAGAATCCTAATCCCTCTCTTTTATTCTACTTCTTCTTTTTACTCTATAAGTATCTATTAGTAACTATACTATTATAACGACTTATAACACTATTATTACTCTTTTATATTACTATTTATACTCTTTTATAAGAATATTCTTATAAAATGGATTCTTTTATTATGGATTCCTCTTAGGCTCCTAGCTAAACCTCTACTCCTCCTCCTCCTACCCCTATTACTACTAATATATCTATTAGTAATAGTATTACTAGTAATAAATTTAAAGATTCTTTATATAATAAAGAAGACTTTAAATTAGATACTAGTAAAGCTTATATTTTTGAAAATAAGCTTTTTACTAGATCTCTTTTACCTATTAATTATAATAAAGAAAGAGAGATAAAAATAAAGTATTCTAAGTAAGTCAACCTATATATTTCTATACTTATATTTATATATCTATATATAATACTAACTATTATATAGTTACTCTCAAAGTTAGATAGTTAAAGTAAAAGGTTTTCAAACTTCTAACTTTACTAAATACTATCGAAAAAACTATCCTACTATAGCTTATAATAAAAAGTCTGAAAAAGATCTTAAAAAAATAAGTTTATTATAATTATCCTATTTTATATATTTATATACTAATTATATACTATAGTAGGTAATATAGTACCTAGAGAAGACTTTTTTTCTAGTTTAGAAACTAGAAAAAAACCTCGAACTAGTACTATAACTAAATTTAGAGAAAAAGAAACTACTTTAAAGATTTTAAATCTAATAGTAGAAAATAACTTATCATTTTCTATATTAAATTCCAAATCTTTTAAAGACTTATTAAATTATTATAATAAATAAGTTTATTTTATATTAATCTTTAATTATAATATAATATATACTAATATATTAAAAGGTCTAATCCTATATTAAACCGATATAATATAAAGAATTTACTTGAGTTTACTTATAGTAGATTTTTATCTACTATAAACTATGAGTTAGAAGCTAATATTAAAAGTTTAGGGAAATTTTCCCTTACTTTAGATATATAGACTTCTAAATCATAAGATACCTATTTAGGTATTATAATAAGCTATATTAATAGTAGCTTTAAGCTTAAATATAAGCTTATAGGTATGTTTTTATTAATTAATTTATTATTATATATAAAAAGGTATTTACTAACTATTATTTAGTTTTTAAAAACCTTCATAAATCCTATACAGGTCTTTATTTATATAAAGAGATATTAGACTCTTTAAGAGAATATCATAGTCTCTCTTTAAATAATATCTTTAGATACATATATTTACTTATATAATTATAAGCTTTATACTAACTTTTAATAGTATTACTAGAGATAATGCATCTAATAATACTAAGTTTTTAGAGTTTTTTAAAGATACTTATAAAGAATCTTGAAATAAAAACTTTAATAATAATATTAAATATATAGCTTATATTATTAATATAGTAGTACAAGATATATTATCAGATTTTATATCTAATACTACTATACAAGAAGATTTACTTAATTATACTAATAATATTAGTATAATTAATAATAATCTAACTATTAAAGATAAAAGTCTT
>RYZW01002764.1:0-10857 GCA_004367215.1 Colletotrichum trifolii
TAATAGTCTCTAAAGAATACTAAAGAGTTATTTTTATAATTTCTAAGATATTGTAAACCTTATTTAGGGGTAATTTTAAAGATAATTTAGATCTTCTAAATATTACTAATTTATATATTTACTTTAATTTTATTATCCTTATAATAAATATTTTCTACTAATTTGTTATTTTTTAGTAAACTTTCTTATAGTATTAATTATAAGTTATAGATAGCTAATACTAACTATAGAGTAAAGAATCTCTTAAGGAATATTTTAATTAAATAGAGGTATTTTAGTCTAGTATTAAAATATTAATTTAAGATAAGTTTAATTATACTTTTTATTAAACTACTAAGTACCTAGTTATTTTATATAAATAATACTACAAACTACTTACCTATCCTTATATTAAATCAAGTAATATAAGTACTATATTAAAATATTAGAAGATCTATATTAAAAAACTAAATAATTTAATTTAATTAAATAATCTTATTATAAATAAAGTAATTATAAGTAATCCTTTAAAATATTTATAGTAATTATTTATAGTAATTCAATTTAAGCTTTATTTAATAATCTTATAGAAACCTTATAATAAACTCTTATTTATTTAGTAATAGGAATAAACTTATTATTAAACATTATTTATAATTACTTTTTCAAGCAGTTCTATTAGCTTTTACAACCTAATTATAACCTACTAAGCCAACTAACTCTTTCTAAATAGCTATTAACTAAAGCTTTAAGGATTTGATTATTACTCCTAAATTTATTCTTTAGAAATAGGAGAGTTTCCTTTATAATTAATATATAGAGTACTCCTAGTTTTAAGTATTCTCTTTTTAGGATTCTTTACTATTTTATTAATAAAAACTAGAATTTATAATAAGTTATTATTAGTATTACTAATATATCTAAAAAGTATACCTAAATATAGTAAACTAAAGTAATAATCTAGTTTCTTTAATATTTTCAAGAGAAAACAAATCGATACTTGAACTTCTAAACAATTTCAGCAGATAATACTTCATCTTTCAACCCTTAAATTCTTACTAAAAAATATAATTATTAATTTAGAACTAAAATTCTAGATATNGGGCTCCAAGAAGTATTACCTAGCTGGGTACCCATGGGTAATTTCCAAGCCTAGTCGTACCGCGCCGGGTCGAAGACGGCCACGTCGCCGGCGCCGACCCACGAGGCCACGGACCCGACGTACCCGTTCTCGCCGACGACGGGCGGGTACGCCCACCGGCGCTCCGTCCAGCCGGCCTCGAACACGTCCCACCGCGTCTGCCGCGTGCCCCAGAGCAGCTTCTGGAAGATCCTGGGGAAGTCCTGCGCGCCCGTGCCGAGGTCGAAGCTGTACGCCGCCTTGGCCGCGATGGGCGCCTCCTCGACCCCCGACACGGACTGCGGCCAGCCGGCCTCGTGGACCCCGCCGAGCGTGTTGCGCAGGTCGGCGCCCACGCCGGCGTACGGGACCGACACCTGCTCGCCGTTGCTGCCGCGGACGACGACCTTGCCGCCGTAGAGGGGCAGGCCGGTGGCGTTCCAGCCGAGGCGGTCGGGGTTGGCAAAGTTGACCGACACGGTTTTCGTCTCGCCGGGCCCGAGGGTGAAGTCGCGCGGGAGGCTCACCTCGGGCGTGTAGGTCTTGGGGGAGAGCTGGGCGAACGTCTTGACGCGCTTGGTGCCGGGCAGGCCGCCGCCGGCGCCGCCGGCGGGGATCCAGGCGAGGGCGTCGACGCCGGCGTTGGGCTGCAGGGAGAACTGGTAGGTCACGTCGGAAGCGCCGTTGTTGGTGACGGCGACGTCGTGGTAGCGGCTAAAGTAGCGCGTGTCGTTGAGCTGCATCTTTTCGAAGCCGAGCTCCGTGTCGTAGTGCAGCACCTTCCAGGCGTCGACCATGCCGTTGCCGACCTGGGCCGGGGGCGCCGTGAAGCCGTAGTCGACGGCGGTCCCGTCGGACCAGGGGAGGGCGTAGCCGCTGGAGATGATGCGCCGCGAGAGCGCGCGGGCGAAGCCCTTGCCCTGCACGCTGCGGCCGCCGTGGTGGCCGATGTAGAGGGCGGCGACGCCGGCGACGTACGGGCAGGCCATGGACGTCCCGCTGAGGATGGCGTACTCGCCGTCGAGGTAGGTCGAGAAGATGTTGCCTCCGGGGGCGGCCACGTCGGGCTTGAGCTGGTTGTCGTAGAGCAGGCCCCAGCTGGTGAAGATGTTGGGCCGGTTGCCGGCCGGGTAGTCCAGCGCGATGGGCACCTCCGGGTTGACGGAGAAGTCGGCCGTGACCTCCGTTCCGGCGACCATGGCCGCGATGAAGGCAGCGCCGTCCTGGGCCGTGATGAGGGCGATCTGCGTGTCCGTGTTGCTGGTTCCGGGCGTCGTCATCGGGGACTCTGCAAGAGGGCGAGCGTCAGTACGTACGTGTTGGGTGCTCTTGTTGGAGAGTCTTGGGGACGTACCGTTGTTGTAGATGAGAATGTACTCGGCGCCGAGGGCGGCGAGGTTCTCTTGCTTGACCTGGAACGCGCAGCTGCCACGGCGCACGAGGGGGATCTTTCCGGTGAGATCGGGGCTGCCCTCGGGGTAGGGCGTGCAACCGTCGGCGGTAGCCGACGTGTCCGTGTTCAACGCGACAACGGGCCAGTCCACGATGGAGGCAGGCCAGTAGCTGCCTCCGGGGAGGTAGCCGACGCGCTTGGTGTCGGAGCCGCCAAGGGTGGCCTCGAAGGGGATGGCCGGGAAGACGTCGGTCTCGACGGAGGCGACGGCGACGACGTTCTTGCCCGAGGAGCCGGAGCTGCCGTAAAAGGGTCCGTTGGCGCCGCTGTTTCCGGCCGAGATGGTGACGACGACGCCCTCGTCGACGAGGCGCGAGGCGACCTCGGCCCAGGCGTTGTTGGACCATCCGTTGGCGCCGCCGATGCTCGCCGTGATGATGTCGACGCCGTCGTCGTACGCGGCGAGGAACGACTCGATCAGGGTGGCCGTGTCGGTGCTGGCCGCGTTGGAGAAGACCTTGTAGGCGTGGAGCGTGGCCTCGGGGGCAACGCCGGTCCAGCTGGTCACCGTTAGCATGACTCTTCACGTCAGTCGCCCAGAGTAGAGCCGGCTCACAACTCATTCTGGCCCGCCACGATGCCCGCGACGTGGGTGCCGTGACCGCGGGTGTCGAGGGGGTCTTCGTCCGGGGCCTTGGGGCCGCTCTGGGGGTACAGGCCGTCGCCGACAAAGTCGTAGCCGGCGGCGACCTTGAAGCCGGGCCCGAACCCGCCGCCGAGGGCCGGGTGGTTGTACCAGATGCCCGTGTCGACGACGCCGACCTTGACGCCCTTGCCGAAGATGCCCTGCGCGTGGAGCTTCGTCACGCCCGTGGCGTTGTGCGTCGTGTACGACGACGCCTCGTCGACGGCGGCGGCCCGGGGCTCCGGCGGCGCGAGCTGGACCTCCTCGTTGACCCAGACGTTGGCGACCTCGGGCAGCTCGAGCAGCGTGTCGATGGTGAAGGTGTCCGTCTCGATGCTCGCGCCCGAGAAGACGTTGCTGGCGAACTCCTTGACGATCTTGATGCCCTCGGTGGACGCGACGTTTTGGCGGCGGACGCGCGCGCTGGATCCCTGGAGGGCGAGAGATGAGCGTCAGCTGGAGGGCATCACGAGGAGCGGCACGAGGAGCGGCACGAGGAGCGGCACGAGGAGCAGCCGCTCACTGCAGGCCATCATGGATGGGGATGAGCACTCACGGGAGCGTATTCGATGATGAAGCTCTTGGCGACAAAGGCCACGGGCTCGGTGTCGTCGCCGGCCTCCTGGCGCCGGGAGACGGCCGCGACGCCGCCGAGGTGGAGGGCGAGCGCAAAGGCGGAAACGGTGGCCGAGATGCGCATGGCGACGGCCTTCTCTGGCTGTGGCTGAAGCTGTAGACGAAGGGAGGGGAAGAGAGCGCAAAGCTACCGAAAAGAGCCAGAGCCAGAGACACGGCGGGCATCACGATGGTTTATGTAGTAGTCCGTCTGTCGAGGCTCGTACACCCTCACCGGGTTTGGCCGCGTTCCATGGGTGTCTGCGTCGCGGCGGATGGTCAAAGACTAACACCCCATGCGAATAGCACCATCCGAGGACGGGGAGGTCCAGAGACACGGCGACGGAAACGATGCCATCAGGCTCATATCCCCTGTCAAAGGCGTCATGTCCAGGATGCGACGTCGCTTCTAGGTCTGCACTATCAAGCGATGCTGCAGGTCCAAGGCCTCGCTACCCTTTGGCGTACATGTCGTGCAGTCTTATTTCGGACTGGCATTCCGCAGCGCGGCAGCAGCTGGATGCAAGGCCCAAGGGAAGAAGCGAGGAGGCGAGGCCTGGAGGCGAAGAACGGCGGCCATGGTCGAGATGGACTTGGGCGGCACTCATCTCGCCATCTGGCTCGAGACGTCGACTATAATCTCCGCCGGCCTCTCGACCTTCCGCCATGATGGACGTCGACGAGGGTCCAGTCTGCGCTAGGTCGCCAAGACCATCGCCAGCTTCCTCGTTGGGACTCTTGGGATCGGGCGGATGCAACGACGCGTCCTGTGCGGGTGCCAATAGTTCGATTCCGGATGGCGTGCGGCCCGCCACCTACCGTCTTGAGATGGCGCGAGGGTTCTCGTGCGGTTCATCGGGCGTGGCGAGTGTGGCATTGTGATGGATCGTTTCTCTGCAATGTGCCTGGCGACGCCTCGCTCGGTGCTTTGCTCGCTGCGTTATGCAGACGCGAGTCGGTGGTGCAGGGCCAAGAGGTTGCATTCGCAGCTTGCTGTAGTACCATGGGATGTCAAGATGGGCGTATCTGTGTATCGAGACATGAATGTGAAAATAGACCTGGCGTCTAAGAGTCCGAGAAGACGACGAGGCATCTCGTGGCCTGCGATGGCTTCCATGTGCCGCAAGAGAAGAGTCTCACGTCCGCTCGGCCCAGGGACACTACGATGGACTCGTCAGCGGGAGAAACGCTGTCACGAGGGACGGGGAGCAGGGTCCGCTCTTGGCGTTATTCGTAATGGCGATAAGCTCGAGTTCGTGATGCTCCGGGCTAGCCTCATGAGGAAGCTGGATGGCTCGCCCCCACCGTCGACAGGGGTTGAGTGCTCGATCAGGCCTGGGACTGGACGAGCCTCAAACCATGTTCATCTCGCGATGCAGCAGTACGGCGTGGGCAGGCGTTGCATGCAGGAACACGACGCACGTCGGGCGAGATGTGTATTTGTATAGCATCGTGGGGACTTGGGGAGGAGGCCGGAGTGGTCTGTTGTGAGCCGGGACATTGAATAGTCTCCAGGCTCTCTCTCCCAATGACTGCTTCGTTTCTCTGGACAAATTATTCAGTGTTCCCACGAGTCTGCTGACTGCAAGGAGCAAAGTCCTCATTTGTCCGTTGCCCGCCGTCTACCCCGCCCGGTCGGAGAGAGCCGCATGACCGGCCCGGCTCCGTGTGCTCCATAATTCCGGGTCACACATCGCTCGGGTGTTGGCAGCGCGCCTCGACTCCATATGTCCTCGGCATCGGCCCCGAATGACACTTGGCCGATCCGCCAAGATGGCCTTGCCTAGACCTGCCGCACGGTCTGTATACTGGTGACTTTGTGTCTCCGATGCTTTGACGGCGGGTGCTTGATGGCTCATGCGACCCTCAACCTGGCATTATCCAGCGAGCCCCTCGTGGGCTGGCAACCATTTTCGTCTTCGTAGAAGCTCCATGAAAACATTCGGTGCCACTTCTCCGCTGTCAAGACATTCCCGAGAGTCAGTCGTGCCCATCTCAGCTCTCCATCTTGCTTTCGTATTGCCCGTGCTCTCGGGACGTGGTGCGGTTTACTCCCCCGCTTGGAATGAGATGTGACGTCTCTACGACGCAGTGCTTCTCGGAGGGGTGCCATGTGGAAATTTCCAAGGCCCTTTCCCTTTCGCTGGAGTAGTCCAGAGTTGACTCATCGTAACCTTGGATCCGGGCTGTCCCGGCCGTAGGCAAGGCAAAGGCAGGTCGCTCGGCGGTGGGAAGAGTCATTCGGGGACTTTTACTTTGCAAACGACAGCAATGGTCTGGACAGATATCGATGGCGCATGAAAACGAAGCAAGTCTTGTCTACAGAAACGCATTTCGCTCTCGAGGTCGGCACCCTGAATGCTGATGCACCCGGTATTGTACCGAACAAGGAACTTGCAAGAGCCTTCCCGTCAAAGATGTAGTAGCGCGTAGCTACATTAACATTTGAAAAAGTCACCAGGGTCCGGTTCGACCGTGTGCGATGCGTGTCGGAAAAGGGCTGGCCATTCAAGGCACCGGGCCGACCAGCTCAAGACGGAGCCGGCGTCGGACCCGAACCCAGCGAGCGCTGCTTTGAGTACGTACCGGAACTTTGAGGTTCTTTGAGGGCCGCCTCCACACAGTGTCTTCAGCTCTGTGATAAGTGCGTCCTATGATTGGCTGGATCCAAGGGAGCTGATCAAGGCGCAACTGTGGCTGTTGGCTTCACTGGCCACCCCCCTGTGGCAGCGAAACGACATGCACTGTGTACTTGAAGCAGTGGAGGTGGAAATGCAGTAAATACAAGGTACATCTTGTCAAGGATTCCTGGACACTACCTAGTACTGGGGTCACTAGTGGGGGCTCCATTAAGGCCTCCGGGCGGGTCCTCCCGTCTCGGTATCGACCCCGGACCCGGACTCATGGGTCGTCGATCCGCACGCCCGTGTAATCGTACGCAAAGACACCCGAGGACAAGTCTGACTGCATCCTCAGGACGCAATGGGACGGCATTTGCATTTGGGGCCCGACAAGACCGAAATTCTGCACTTGAATCCGATATGGTCCCGCAACCCAGTTTTCGCCGAGACGCCGAGATATCCCAGGCTTCCCCAAGACATCCGTTGCGTCGGCCGAGATCTTGGGCGTCGAACTGGATACCCGGCTGGATTAGAGGCAGCACATGACGAGATGATCAGCCAACGGGCTCACATCCACCGCGCCAAGAACAGTTCCACGAGCGAGGGGAAAATATATAAAGGGAACTTGGCACAAACGAAGATGGAAATTGACAGCGGCCAAACTGAACAGTCTTCCCGTATGACGTGGCCGGACGCCTTGATCTAATAGCCGACCGTCAGGCTAATCATATGGGACACGAGGTGTCGGACCTAGCAATTCACCAGCTCCTACCCCGAGCTCTGATTCTTCCTGACGACATTTGGGAAGAGCTCCACGAAACCCATCCAAGATTCCAGCCCTACTTGACGGCCTTGAAAGAAGGTCTTGTAATGGAGCACGGCTGGCCGGAGACGAATGGAGAAGCGCCGTCTGCATTCCGCCACTTCACTCGTTCTGTACTCCAAGCCGTTGTGCGCAACCAGCACCGCGTTGTGCGCAACCAGCACCGCGTTGTGCGCAACCAGCACCGCCTCGATCCCGAGCAATTCGCCCACTTCGACCAGGTCTGGTACATGCAAGCCCCACCCCCTTACCGTGGCTCTTACAGCGAAAGACTGTCCACTTTGGACAAGTCATCCAACGAAAAGATCCTCCGAGTCAATCTCGCCTTGTGGGACATTCCGACGTCCTCGGAAGTTGAGGATATGATTCGCGCGATGGGAAAGGCAGTGGCCTGCGATATGTTCAACTGCTGGCACGCAGACTATGCCACCAGATATTCCTACCCACGCAAGACCGGCAAACATCGGTTCTCGACGGCGATAGGACGTCAGGAGAAGCTTTCCGGTCCGTGGTTCTGCGCGACGCCGAGCTGCAAAAAGCGTCCGAACTTCTCTTGGAGCCTAAGGTCATGCCACATCTGCCCGTCAGGGGCGTCAAAACTCCTCCATGGTACGTTTTCGAAGGGTTTCCGCAGGCGATACAGGATCTCGTGGCCGGCGATTCCATCGTCAGCTGCACATTCGACGTGAGCCATGATTGGGATTTGGAGCAGATGGCCGAGCTGTTGATCGAGCAGAACAAGCATGTGACGGATTGGGAAGACTGGAAGGAGGAGGTTTGCGATAACTCGGAGCATGAACGCGAGTTTCATCCCGAACCTCCGTATCCCAGCTTTGAAAGTATCGTCGGTGAGACCACATTGGACGATTACAATTTTCATATGCCTAGAGACGTTGTCGTTCGAACCCCAGAAGAAGGGCACAGTGCACTTCGAAACACAGAATACTTTGGCAAGTGTTCTGTAGACGGCGAGCCTCCGAGCCTGATGGACTGGAAATAGAGGAAAGGTCCGGCGGCATGACAGTCATCAAAGAGGACGGATGTGGGCAAGTGAAATCGGCCCGTCCAGTCCGGGGTTGACAGTCGGCCCTGTGCGCCACACCTAGGCTTGGAAATTACCTATAGGTACCCAGCTAGGTAATACTTCTTGGAGCCTATAGGTAGTAGTAGGTACCTATTAGGTCTATAGGTAGGATATAGGTATAGGTAAAAAGGGAATACTACTTATAGGTAATAATAGGTTACTTATAACTACCTATTTTATAGATTAGGTAATACTAAGTTACCTAGTATTATTTATAGAAATACTTTTATTTGGTTATTTTTGCTCTGTACCTGGAATAGTATCTAAGCTTTTTACTTTATGTATAGATTTATCTATAAATTTTACCTAGTAATAGTATTTATACTAATACTAGCTTATAACTAGTTAAAACAGTAATGAAATTACCTATTATCATANATAATTATATTCCCGGTTCCGATATTTAACCTTATAGTAATAGAAGACTTTATAGTAATAGTTAGGGAGAATTTTATTAAGACTAGGGTTTAATATATATAACTAAAAGTAACTACTAAGGTTATAAGGTTAAGAACTTTTATGAACCTTTTAAAAATAGAATAAAATAGAATACCTATAAAAGCTAGGTATTCCGTGATCTATTATTTTTCTATATCTAAACTATCCTTAGTAAAGTCTAGTAACTAGAATAGTAATATACTATACTTTTATAATAGAACTAAAATCTCCTCGAAATCTATATAGCTACCTATAAAAAAAAGAAATATAGAATAGGTATAGAGATATCTAGCTATAATTATTATAACTAAGGCTATTACTTTATTAAAATAGGCCTTAATAAAATTATCCCAAGTGCCACGATTGACAAGTAACCTATAGATATTCAAAAAAAAATCGTCTAACTAACCTATAACCTACTATATTAAACTAATAATATCGGGGACTAAGTATCGATTAGGTAATACCCCAATATCAATATACTACTATAATACNATAATATTAATTATTAGATATCTTAGAGTATTATAGTAACGCGATTATAGAGGTTTTAAAAGCTATCTAGTTATACTAGGAATATTTATATTTATACGAGTATTATTTATAAATTAGCTATTAGTTATAATTAATTGATATATTAAGATTATTTACTAATAAGAGCAAGCCGAGTCCTGCTATATTTATATAGAGATTATAAGTTAGCTTATATTAGTAGTAGAGAATTTTCGTATTAGTAGTATAAAGTCTTATCTTGGGGGTAGGTAAAGCTTAGTAGGGATATTAAGGTCGCGGATATCGAGGTTATAATAAATATTTGAATAGAGTACTTGTAGTTAGTAGTAATTGAATATCTATACTACGTTTATATAGAGATTATAAGTTAGTTTATATTAGTAGTAGAGAACTTTTGTATTAGTAGTATAAAGTCTTATCTTAGGGGTAAGTAAGGTTTAGTTTATAATAAGGATATTAAGGTTATAGATATCGAGGTTATAATTTGAATAGAATATTTATAGTTAGTAGTAATTAAATATCTCGAGATGTTTGAATTATGTATAGCTATAAGGGTATAAAGGCATAAAGGTGTAAAAACGTGAAGTTATTATGGAAGGAGTTGTCGGTTATTTGTTATCTGCGAAAAAATTAACATAGGGCGGGTATGCTAGCTACTATAGCTATGAGGGGTTTAGCCCTAGATTAACTAGGGGCTAGCTATAATAGTTAATGGGGGGTAGGAGGGCTGAAGTTGTACTTTAGGGGGTAATATATCTACTAATAGTCGTAGTAGAGAGCGAGCTATCGGCCCTTCCTATTAATTAAATATAATTGATATATAAATAATATTTATATAGATATGGATACTTCTAGTATAGTTAAATAGCTTTCAAAACTTCTATAATTATAATATTATAATACTCTAAAATATCTAATAACTAATTATTCAGTAAAATATTAATGTTGAAGTATTATCTATTTAATACTAAATTACTAATATTATTAGCTTAGTATAGTAATTTATAGGATAGCTAGATAATCTTCTCTTAAATATCTATAATCTACTTTTTAATTATAATAGTTAGAATAATTTTATTAAAACCTAGTCTAATATACTAATAGTTTTAGTTATAATAGTTATAGTTATAACAGTTATAGTTAGATATCTCTATATTTATTTTATAGTTATCTTTTTATAAATAGCTATATAGATTTTAAGGAGATTTTAGTTCTATTATAAAAGTTATAGAAGAGTAATAGATTATAGAATACCTAGTTCTTATATCTTAAAATAAATATTTTATTTTGTTCTATTTTTAAGAAGTTTAAGAATATTCTTAACCCTATAACTTNGTTTATAACTCCTTAGTCTTAAGTTATTTTAATATTAATTTAATATTTATAATATTTTTATGAGACTAGTATTAAGATAGTATATTAAAGGATATTAAGTATTTTATATAAGTATATAATATTTACTAGTATTTATATAAAAGATAGTAGTACTATTAGGGCTTCTTATAACTTTTCCTAATTCCTAATAAATTCTAGTTATAAATTTCTATTAACTTTATAATAAAACTACTATTTACTATAGAAAATAA
>RYZW01002767.1:0-10847 GCA_004367215.1 Colletotrichum trifolii
TAAGTAAAATTTATAGATAAATTTATATATAGGGTAAAGAGCTTAGATATTATTCTAGGTATAGAGTAAAAGTAACTAAATTATTTAGATTAATATAATAGACTAGTTAAATTATTTAAAATTATAATAAGAAGAGAAATTTTGAAATATTAAAAGTATTAGAAACTTTATATTTAAAATACCCCCAATAAATAAGAAATACCTAAATAACCTAAAAATAGTATTATTCTTCTTATTATAAGGGTAGAGGTTTAATAAGGATAATGAGGTTATTTAGATTATTTCTTATAAAATATAAAAAAATATTAATAGTATTATTTAGAAGCTAGCTTATTAGTAAAGCCTTTAAGGCTAGAAAAATATATTAGGAATAATATATTTAAGTAGTAAAGTTTTTACTAGAAAAAACCTTAGTTATAGTATTATCTCTACTAGGCCTCGCCTTACTTAAATTACTCGAAATAGAGCCTCGCGTAATACGCTTAGCCACGTTTAGTTATACACAATACACACCAGATTTTGCCTCCTAATTACGTGCAACAGATTTTGCCTTCTAATTACATGCAACAGGTTCGTCTTACATCAGCGGCCACGGCGTAAGCCAAACCCACCACCCCTGCGCTCTCCCCAGCCCTGCCAATCCGCCCCTGACCCGTCCGCAGTTCTCAGCCATCGTCTAGCTATCACTTTTACCTGTCGACGTAGGATGACATGATACCCGCCCGCGCTCGTCTCATCACTCATCGGATACGTCATTTAGGTCTTCATCCTATGAAGAGAAAATTCCACACCTTTGTGGGCCGCCCTGCTGCCGCAACTCGGCAAGCCATGACTGTATCGCATCCAACAACTCTAGATCTTACACCTAAAGAGAAGCAACTCAGGGATCTACTTGTTGATGTAGCTGCTTCGATTGATGCAGCTGGGCGCTCCGCGGAGCCCATTGTTCTGCGATGGGCCGGTGGCTGGGTACGTGACAAGCTACTCGGCATTGAAAGTCACGACATCGATACCGCCATCAATGCCATGACTGGATACGCCTTCAGCTTGGAGTTGCGCCGGTATTGCATCGACCCGAAAAATGCCAGAAAGCACAATATTGCTCCCAGTGATCTCGGCAGTCTCTATCGAATAGCCGCCAACCCGGAAAAGTCTAAGCACCTGGAGACAGCTACGACGCGCGTGTTTAACCTCGAGATTGACTTCGTCAACCTTCGCAAAGAGACTTACACCCACGATAGCCGCAACCCGATCATGGAGTTCGGCAGTGCGGCAGATGATGCTTACCGTCGAGATGCTACTATCAACGCTCTCTTTTACAATTTGCACAGTGGCGAAGTCGAGGACTTGACGGGTGGCCTCGCCGATATGGAGGCGCACCTGATTCGGACCCCTTTGACCCCTCTCCAAACATTTACCGATGATCCGCTCCGGGTGTTGAGATTGATTCGCTTTGCTAGTCGACTCCAATTCACCATCGACCCCGCTGCCACAGCAGTCATGTCCGAGCGCCGCGTTCTTGATGCTCTTAGCCTCAAGATTAGTCGGGAGAGAGTCGGCATCGAGATAGAGAAAATGCTCAAGGGCAAACACCCCCTCAGCTCTTTAAGGCTCATTGACAACCTCAACCTTTACGACTCAATTTTCACAGACCCCGGCAGCACAAAGCGGCCAGTGCCAAATGTTTCCAAGTGGAACCGCGCCTACGAGTGTCTTGGTCGCCTTGCCGATCACAGGACAGAGGGGTCCATCTACCACACTCTCGCTCTGTCAGGGGATGGTAAATCCGGCGATGCGGTCTACTTCGCTTGGGTCCTTGCGGCAGTCATGCCATATGCACAGGCGGAAGCCGAACTGTCAATATCCAAAGGCAAAACACTCCCGACGACAACGGTTGTGGCCCGCGAGGGCATCAAGGCTCCCAACAGACTGTGTGACGTCATTACGGCAGCATACCGCCACAGGGCTGATATAGCAGCCTGGAAGCAAAGCATGTGCACACGGCAGTCTCGGGTCGCTGAGCGTGACGCTATCGGCATGGCAATTCGTAGGTGGGACGCACAGGGCGGCTATTGGCGCCTCCAGTTGTTGTATGCCCTTCTTTCAGAAGCCATGGAAGGACCGAAGAGAGGTAAGAGGCTGGAGAAGATCTCAGCTAGCGAAGCAACAACAGCTGCTAACACGAGACGCACAGACGAGATTAAACTCTTACATGGTTGGAAAGACTTCCTAGATCATCTAGCAGACCTGGATGTCATGGATGCGCCGTCTATGAAGCGCCTCGTGGATGGTCGTTTGCTGACGAAAGAGCTCGGCGTCCATCCCGGGCAGTGGATGGGACGGGCTCTGGACATATGTCTTGCTTGGCAGTTTCGTAACCCCGATGAAGTGGACCCCGCGGGAGCCATAGCTGAAGTACGGAGACGTTCAGTCGAGTTGGGTATCGTAGGTCTATGAATATGGCGGTCTCTATCGCGGTGAGGAGCTCGCATATGAAGCTGCGCGAAATAAGCGTCGTAGTCATGCGGACATTCAATTCCCCTAAAAGAAGCCCAAAAGACAACACTACAAATGAATTGGAAAGGCCTGTAAATTCTGGGCTGGCTGATGCCGTTTGGCCGTTTGGCTCGACATCGCTCGCACAGTGCCGATCACCTTGAAAGGTATAGACACTCACTGTACAGTAGTAATGCGGCTGTCGGCCAACTGGGACCATGCGATTTTGGCCAAGACACTTCTCATCATCTCTAAAGCTCGTACCAAGCTCCTTCTCTGAAATGACATCCAGCCGTGGGCCAAGTTTTCCACGGACGCAATTGTGCTGAGAACTCCTCTTGTATTTGGGAGCCGCCGTTGCGAAGTTCTAGTCATGATCGGAGAAGTCATCGCTGGGCTGCAGCAAGCCAGGAGCGGCAATGGAAGCTATCAATCAGAAGGTAACTCTGTCATGCCGACTGGTTTACCAGTGATTGAGGATCACCAGCTTACCTGAAGCGGCAGGCCTTCCGCCACAGTATACGCTGGTCGATGTAGTCAAAGAGCTTTCTGATTGTACCGCATTGGTGAGTTTGCGTCTTGTTTGAGCCGAAAATTACTTCCACGCTGATACGGACAAATGAGCCGCGGTCGCGTGTCATCGAGGCGCTTTTACTGTGTGTGAACCAGACAGGCCGCGTGAAGCGTACGCCCCAGGACGATGAGGCCATCGCCAGAATGGTCGCCATCGCCACAGGGGCATTGTGTGACTCACCCTATGATCCGTCCCTTCCAGACACAACGGCCACCAACGACGCATCGGCGGTCGAGGCCCTGGCATTTTTACTGGCACTCGTCGTCAACTTCTCTGCTCATCTGCAAGACGACGTACTGTTATCCGTTGCGACATACACGGATGGCCACACAGTTTGGTCTTCTGAACGTGTGGCCGACATGGCTCGGTGCCTGTTGAATCATGCTCTAGTTGCCGAACGCAAGGCTGATTTCATCACGGCAGTCGTGTTGAAGAGCTTCATCCGTCATGTCTTCCCCGGAACCTCGTCGGTACGCCTAACGTCTAGTGGCAGAAAAGCACATTATGTCCTCCCCAGTCAAGGAGATGGTAGTGCTTCGTCGGATAGACTGGAGGCGCCAATTTCCAACCTCACCAAGCTTCGTGCCATCACAGTGTTTGCATGGGCCATAGAACAATCCGACGTCTGTATACCACGTCTGGCTCTGTCTCTCTTTGTAAAGATATGCTTGCTGACAAACGTGCCATAGGCAACTCTCATAACCGCAAACTGGCCCCTCTTTACGCCTGGGTTGCTCGCAACGACGGACGATTCGGCTAGCGATATAAAACTAGGCGGCCTCATCATACTGCAAACGTTCTTGGCAAAATGCCCAACTGAGGTTCTTAGCAGTACCGGTATGGGCGATGTCTTCGAACAATCGATATTTCCATCACTACTGTGTCTGCCCGCTTTGACACCTGAGCATGAGTCTTTGCAGCTACTCGATGCGGCGTACACTGCTGCCCTACAGCTGGCCAATACTCAATTCCCGGACAAGGCTGCCAGATCCGCAAAGAATCGCCTTCTTACGCGTCTACTAAGGGAAGGTATTTTTCATGGTTATTGGTATGCATCGGAGTACCCAAGTATAGTCCGATTGCTAGCGCACAAGACTTCATCAATTGTGGGCGAGCTAGGAATCTATTCAATTCCGCACCTCAAGGTTTGAAAACCTTGTTCCATTTGACACCCATCTTCTTACTGTTTATAGGACTTGCTGCCTGTTATTACCAACATATTGGTCGATCCCTTTTTCGCCGATTGTCCACCTTGCATCCTGGCGGCTTCACATGCGCTCTCGTGTATCTTGGTCAGCTGCTGGCCCAGAATGTCTCATCCCGCACACGCGGCTGAGGTATTGAGGATTTTAAGTCTCTGCTGGCTTAATTTGCGAGGCAAGGAGGTCAGGCAGCCCAGGGAGCCTGCGGACGAAGAAGCTCAGGCTGCAATCCGCGAGTTGGCCTCAATGTCGCCCGCCATCCTTGCATCTGCCGGGTTGTCGCCACTTAAGCAGGTTCTTCCCCTCTGTGCCGCCGAGCCAGGTCTCGTCAGTCTATTTTGGAACATCGAAGGCGTACAGCAAGCATTGGAGGATGGAAGCGACGATGGCGCCAAGTTCAGTCAAGGGGCTGTTGCTTGAAGAAGGATTTTCCTCGGAGCCATTTCCTGTAAGCCTTGTACCGCTTCTTCTGCGAGTCCTCTTCCGTGACAGTAAGCGGGTCACTGCCGACATGGAGTAATTCAGCGTATACAGCGACATCCTCCTCGGTACCTGTAGAAGTGATGACTTCGCTCTGCCAGCTGCTTTGAACATAAGGTTGATACTCCGACTGGTTCTCGGCCTGCATTTCAGCAGAGACGACAAGGGGCAAGTTCTGGGGATGGCTGATGTACCGCCCGTAATCTTCCGCCTCTTGCTGACTCACAGATGGATTGAGTGACTCGTTGACAACTTTGGTAAAAGTCCATTGTGCAGCCTTCGTCTTCTCCTGGGCCGTGGGCTTTGTTTTTGGGGAGCCCGGGGATCCGGCCTGAGTTTCTTTCATGATGCCATGCTGCGCAACGATCCTATCCTGCATTGGCTGGAGCCACCTGTGGATCGATATTCCTTTGCCCGCAGTCGTACGATCTGACACAATTGATGTTGCATCCTGTTCTGGCGGGTGGTTATATTCTTGCGGATCGACGATCGTGACCTCTTTTTTGGGTTTCTTCTTCTCGTGGGCATCCATGTCGGTCTCGTTACGTACTCTGAAGGGGCTCAAGTCGTATCGACCATCCTGAGTGGACTTAAACGGTATATATTTAATGGTCGAGTTCATTTTGTAGGAAAACATTTTAAGGAAGGACGAGAGGGTTGACGGTCGATAGTACTCTACCCAGTAGTCGTCAAAGAACGACACCGGCAGTTTTCTAGCATCGCCAGGGGGCGGACTGTACGCAGGAAACCTTCGCTCACTCAGATTGGCTTTGGTGTACCAGTCGATGTAGTCCCGCTTAGTCTTCTCCGACCAAGCTCGAGGGTCAGCGTGATGTAGATAATAATCTGTGGCCAGGTCCCACAGCATCGGTTGCCCCTGAGCAAATATGTAGTTGCCGAGGAACAGATTGTAAGCCTCCTGACGCTGGCCGTCGAGAAAAGAGTTGTTGTAGTAGCGCTTGAAGCTCTCAATCATGTCTCGAGAATGGCTGGTCCACTGGTTGATCTTGCGGTAAGTCTCCATGGTATTGACGAGTTGAGACCCGCCGTACTGGACAGCGATGGTATCGCCATGGTCGTGGTACATGTGCGTAAAGAGATTCACGGCGTCAGTATCGTAGTTGATAGAGGTATCTTCGAGAATCCCGAGGGCATGAAGCTGGTGTCCGAGTGCCCGCTTACCGATGACAAACTGGGCTGCGTTGGTTCGATCCAAACAATCGATACAGTTGGTCCGCGCCACTCCATTCTGCACATTGGTAGGAAACACCCTTCCGTCGCCGTCATGGAAAAATCCTGTTGTGGTGACAACGTGCTCGGCGATTCGTTCCAAAGTTCCTATCACATCCTGATCGCGGCTCTTGGCGGCTCTGCTCATATCCCAGGCCTTGTGGATGATTTTGCGGCCCACGGGAAGAAATTGGTTGAGATAGTTGATAGCATTGGTGTACTCTAGCAAAAGCTTAGACTCCCGCGGTGTTCTCTCCCGCGCCTTGACCAGGTTGAGGACGTAGATGGGGGCTCCATAGCGTTGGAATAAATTATCGAAATGCAAAGCCGCCGCGCTGTAAAACGGATCCACCAGATTCAGCTCGATGGGAGGCTTCGGGGTCACACCGGTATTATCCTGGGTCCAGTATAGAGGGATACTACCCCTGTGTTGTACGTAGGAGGTGTACTGTGGACTGGAGAATAGCCGTGGACCTGGGGCGTGAAATGACGTGGTGAGAGCCTCTGAGACAATTTGCTCCGTTTCGACGTCGTTGGCGACGTAGCCCTTTGCGAGTCAACCACAATACTGACAATTGACATACAGTCAAGGTGAGGAAGTTGTTGGGACTCACGAGATCGTTTGCACCTCGCTTAAGGAACCTGGCGCCGGCAAAGAATCTGGATCGGCGTGCGATGATTGTTATGTGAGCCGTTCTCCCATATATCGATAGGGCTGCAGTAAGTCGTCAATGAGCTTTCATCATGTAATAAAGTACATACTGGTCCACGAACACATACCGGCTTGGTCGATGTACCCGTGAATGATAGGGCGGCACCAATCAAAGGGGTCTCTGAGAGCTTTCACTGCTGGCTGCAGAAGATGGCTGTTCCAGACGAACATCTCATTGAAATTGTCCGTTGCTCCAGGGAGACCCTGCGCCAGGGCTTCGCGCTCCCTCGTCAGATTGTGTTGCAGAGTCCGAGTGATGTCATACGAGTAACTGTAGTAAAACGATCTCGTCAGGTCCAGGTTGTTCAAGATACCCAGGAAACGCGACTCTTCGGTGTTTCGCACATCAGCCTTGAATCGCGTTGGCGTCAAAGGCACCAACTCTGTACCATCAACTTGATAAATATAGTGTCCTCCGATCATGGCAACTGTGCTCTTCTTTGTAATGAGGAGCATGTAATAGGGCCCGGTGAACTTGATGAACCCAAGTAAGCCCCATGTTGTGCAACGCAGCTTGACGCCCCCAGTACCCTTATTCCCATCATCGATCGTGTCTAAGAGCTGGTTCATTTCTTTTTGACTGTAAATGATCTTGTCATCTGTAATGCTCAACTCCGAGTCATCTGTAGTTCGTTCTATTTTGAGGATTCGGTAGCGCCTCTCTGTCACATCCCCGCCAACAATATAGTATCGTGTTGCAGTTTCGTATAGGCTAAACTTGTGCATTTTTCGATCCATCTTATCCAGTCCCTTTTCTTCGAAGGCGTCAGCATTGCGCAGGCCGGAATCCGGGCTTGATGTTCGCAAAAACGGCTTCGCAATCGCTGGCTCGTCCTCAACATCGTCAATGCTGGTATGGCTCTCTCTTGTCGCGTCAGTAGACGTTGAGTTGCTCGCCTGGTCGTTGTTGAGCAGGGGAAATACAGTCTTCATTTCTCCACTGCAGAAAGCTTGGCGAGACTCCATCATCGTTGATATAATTTTTGATAGGTTGGGGGAGAGTCGACTCGTGTCAGGAATCATGCGCTCGAGAGGCAGAGTTTGCACCAGTGAAACCTCGGGTGGTCAGCGCCATCTTGTTAGGAATAACGCGCTTGAGAGGTAGAGTTTGCATTGGTTGACCCTCAGGTAGCTAGCGCTTTTCCACAAGCTTTATCTCATTTAAACCACTTGGATCAAAACTTCATACATAATATGTAGCTATATTGAGTTACTTAATAGGGGAGGGGCTGATAGCTTGCTTTTGACTATGATTATTAGTAGATATATTACTCTTTAAACTATTATAGACTTCAGTCTTAAGGCTTATATAAAAAATTACTATCAAAGCTCTATACAACTATTGCTCCTATAGTCTTATAAAGAATATTAATTTTAAATATAAGATCTTGAGGTTTACTATAACTCTATTAAGATATTTTTGAAATATATCTCATATTCAGCTTTTAATATTAATGAACTATCTATTTTCTTACTTAATATAGTAGATTAATATCTAGCTAGCTTTTACTATTTTATAGTAAGAATAATAGGTTTGAATCCTATAATGTATAAGTATAACGAGTAGTAATAGACCTTCTAGTTATATAAACTATATATAGTAACTATTTCTAGCTACTAATATTTACTGATAATTGTTAATAATAAGTAACTATTAATAGCTAAAGATAAGTAATAGTAGCTAGTAGTAAGTGTTATATAGTAAGTTATTATAATCTTTTAAAATATAACCATAATAGATATAAGTATATATATAAATTCTATTTATTACCTATTATATGAACTAACTATAATTACTACTTAAGATCTTTTCTATTTAAATAGTTTCTTAATACTAATAGAATCTATAGGGTCTATAAAATAAAAGCTTAATACTAAGTATAGCTTCCTTTAAAGAGTTTTTGAGAGGTATCTAATTTAACAGAGATTAGAGATTTCTAATATAACTAATTATTTGTAATAAGTATTGATTCTTAACTTACTAGAAATAATTAGGCTATAATAAGATAGTTACTAATATTAAAAATGTATTATATATAATGAATAGTTAGTAATATAATATAAGCTTTACAAGAGATATTAGGGAGCATGTAATTATAGATTATATGTAATAAATAATTAGTAATATAGTATACGTTCTACGAGGAACATTAGGGAATATATAACTATAGTTTTAAGGAATCTTAGAAATGGGAATAGTTATAAAGATTTAATAAATAAACTATATAGTATACCTAATAACTAACTAGTATAATACTAGAAGAGTTTTTAGTACAAAAATTATAACTTAAATCCTTTAAATAATAATACATATAACTAAATAGATTTTATTTGCATATCTAAATCTTTCCTAGTTAAAACCTTTAACTATAGTCTTATAACTGTTATATAGTTTATAATAACTTCTAGATTAAGACTAGGTCTAAATCAATTACTATATAACTAAATTTATTTTATATATATATTTATAAAGATATATATAAGAGGGGCTAATAGCTCGCTCTTTACTATAACTATTAGTAGATATATTACCCCCTAAAGTATAACTTCAACCCTCCTACTCCCCCCACTAACTACTACAACTAGCCCCTAGTTAATCTAGGGCTAAACCTCTTATAGCTATAGCTAGTATACTTACCCTATATTAACTTTTTCGTAGATAATAAATAACTAACAATTCCTTCCGCGATAACCTCACGCCTTTATACCTTTACGCCTTGACAGCTATATATGATTCGAATATCTCGAGACATTCAATTACTGCTAACTATAAGTACTCTGTTTATAGTTATCTTTTTGCGGGTAGCTGTATAGATTTCGAGGAGATTTCGATTCTATCGTGAAAGTATAATATACTACTACTCTAGCTTCTAGGTTATACTAAAGATAGTTTAGTTATAGAAGAATAATAGATTACGGAATACCTAGCTTTTATGTCTCGAAATAAGTATTTTGTTTTATTCTATTTTTAAGAGGTTTAAAAAGGTTTTTAACCCTATAACCTTAGTAGTTACTTTTAGCTATATATATTAAGCTTTAGCTNAATATAAATACTTCTAATATAGCTAGATAGCTTTTAAAACCTCTATAATTATATTACTATAATACTTTAAAGTATCTAGTAACTAGTATTATAGTAGTATATTAATATTAAAGTATTACCTAATTAATACCTAATCCCCGATATTATTAGTTTAATATAGTAAATTATAAGTTAGGTAGATAATCTTTTTTTAAATATCTATAAGCTATTTATTAATTATAGTATTTAGGATAACTTTATTAAAATTTATTTTAATAAAGTAATAGTTTTAATTATAATAATTATAGCTAGATATCTCTATACCTATTCTATATTTCTTTTTTTATAAGTAGTTATATAGATTTTAAAGAGATTTCAGTTCTATTATAAAGGATATAGAAGAATAATAGATTACAGAATACCTAGTTCTTATAAGTACTTTATTTTATTCTATTTTTAAAAAGTTTATAAAAGTTCTTAACCTTATAACTTTAATAGTTATTTTCAACTATATATATTAAACCCTAGTTTTAATAAGGTTTTCCCTAACTATTACTATAAAGTTTTCTATTACTATAAAATTAAATATTAGAACTAGGAATATAATTATTTATAATAATAGGTAATTTCATTATTATTTTAACTAGTTATAAGCTAGTATTAGTATAAATACTATTATCGGGTAAACCTTATAGTTAAATCTATATATAAGGTAAACAGCTCAGATAACATTCCAAATACACAGTAAAAGTAACTAGATAAAAATATATATAAACTATAATATTTTACTAGGTTTCTTTTCTATAACAATAAATTCATACTAAGTCTTACATAGAACTACTTACTAAGTAGAAAACTAAATATATAATATACTACTACTTATTAGCTTATTAAATTGAAATCTTATAATCTATAGAAATTATTAGAAGCTAGCCACAAGAAGTGCTTCAGTAGTACCTTAATAGTATTATAATAAACTTAAAAAGTTTACACCTAAAATAAAAACTCTTTACTAAACTATAAAGATAGTAGTTATACAGAGCCCTAATAGTAATATCCTATATAAGCCTTAAGGCTTAGGTCTATAATAATAATAGTCTAAAAAATAAAAAAATTAGAATTAATATTTAT
>RYZW01002768.1:0-10843 GCA_004367215.1 Colletotrichum trifolii
TAGTAGAGTTGTATAGTAGCTTTAGTACTATACATATTCTCACAAAAGCTTTTATATTAATAGTATAAAGCTTTATTTGATAAATAGATAAAGTTTAGTTAAGAAGATATAGAAGTCATAGATATTAAATTTATAATAAATATTTAAAAGATGGGCTAATAGTTTACTCTCTATTACGACTATTAGTAGATATATTACCCCCTAAAATATAACTTCAATCCTCCTATCCCCCCTACTAACTACTATAACTAATCCCTAGTTAGTTCAGGGCTAAACCCCTCATAGCTATAACTAATATACTTACCTCATATTAACTTTTTCGATAATAAATAACTAATAACTCTTTTTACGATAACTTTATACCCTTATACCCTTATACTTTAATAGCTATAGATAATTCGAATATCTCAAGACATTTAATTACTACTAACTATAAGTACTCTATCCAGATATTTATTAGAATTTTAATATCTATAACTTTAATATCCCTACTAAGCCTTATCTACCCCTAAAACGAGACTTTATACTATTGATTTAAAAGTTCTCTATTACTAATATAAGCTAACTTATAATTTCTATATAAGTATAGTAGGACTTAGTTTACTCTTATTGGCAAATAATCTTAATATATTAATTATAGCTAACTTATGAATAATACTTATATAAATATAGATATTCCTAGTATAACTAGATAACTTTTAAAACCTCTATAATTACGTTACTATAATATTCTAAGATATCTAGTAACTAGTATTATAGGAATATATTGATATTAAAATATTACCTAATTAATACCTAGTCCTTAATATTATTAACTTAGTATAGTAAGTTATAGGTTAGCTAGATAATCTTCTTTTAAATATCTATAAGTTACTTATTAATTATAATACTTGAAATAATTTTATTAAAACCCATTTTAATAAGATAATAGCCTTAATTATAATAGTTATAGCTAGATATCTCTATACCTGTCTATATTTCCTTTTTTATAAATAGTTATATAGATTTCGAGGAGACTTTAGTTCTATTATAAAACATACAGAAAAGTAATAGATTATAGAATACCTAGCTCTTATAAATACTCTATTTTATTCTATTTTTAAGAGGTTTATAAAAGTTCTTAACCCTATAACCTTAGTAGTTACTTTTAGCTATATATATTAANAATACCTAGCTCTTATAAATACTCTATTTTATTCTATTTTTAAGAAGTTTATAAAGGTTTTTAACCCTATAATCTTAGTAGTTACTTTTAGCTATATATATTAAACCCTAGTTTTAATAAAGCTTTTCCTATATAGATTATTACTACGAGGTCTTCTACTATTATAGGGTTAAATATTAGAACTAGGAGTATAATTATCTATAATAATAAGTAATTTTATTACTATTTTAACTAATTATAAACTAGTATTAGTATAAATACTATTATCGGGTAAGGTTTATAGTTAAATCTATATATAGGGTAAAGAGCTTAGATACTATTCTAGGTATAAAGCAAAAGTAACCAAATAATAAATATTCAAAGAAAATACTTATAGTTAATAATTATTAAATATCTTAAGAGAGATTAATAACTCACTTTCTACTATAACTATTAGTAGATATATTACTTCTTTAAATATATCTTTAACTTTCCTATCCCTTTATTAAGTATTATAGCTAATTTCTATTTAATTTAGAGCTAAATTCCTTATAATTTTAGTAGCTAGTACACTTACCCCGTATTAACCTTTTTATAAATACTAAATAATTCATAGTTCTTTTTGTAATAGTTTTATATTTTTATACTTTTATACCATTCTACTTTTATACTTTTATAACTATATATAATTTAAATATTTTAAGATATTTAATTATTACTAATTATAAATATTCTATTTAAACATTTATTATAGTTTTAATATTTATAACTTTAATACCTATATTAATTAAGTTTAGGAGAGGCTAATAGCTTGCTTTCTACTACGGCTATTAGTAGATATATTACCCCCTGAAATATAACTTTAGCTTTCTTATCCCCTCTATTAATTACTATAGCTAGCTTCTAATTAGTCCAGGGCTAAACCCTTCGTAGCTATAGTAGCTAGTATACTTACCCCGTATTAACCTTTTTAATAATAAATAACTAACAATTCTCCCCACAATAACCTTACACCTTTACGCCTTAATATCTTTATAGCTATATATAATTGGAATATCTTGCGATATTTAATTACTACTAATTGCTAATACTCTATTTAATAATTTATTATAATTTTCATATCTGTAACTTTAGTATCCCCTATACTAAACTTTACTTACCTTTAAGATAAGATTTTATACTATTTATATAAAAGTTCTCTATTACTAATATAAGCTAATTTATAATTTCTATATAAGTATAGTAGGATTTACCTTACTCTTATTAGTAAATCATTTTGATATATCAAGTATAGCTAACTTATAAATAATACTTATATAGATATAGATATTCCTAGTATTGCTCGATAGCTTTTAAAGTATCTATAATTATATTACTATAATATTCTACAGTATCTAGTAACTAGTATTATAGTAATATATCAATATTAGGGTATTCTTTAACTAATACCTAGTCCCTGATATAATTAATTTAATATAGTAAATTATAGGTTAGTTAGATAATTACTTTTTAAGTATTTATAAGCTATTTATTAATTATAGTACTTAGGATGATTTTATGAAGATTTATTTTAATAAAGTAATAGCTTTAGTAATAATAGTTAAAGTTAGATTGTTCTATATTTATTTTATAGTTCTTTTTTTGTAAGTAGTTATATAGATTTTGAGGAGATTATAGTCCTATTATAAAAATATAGTATACTACTATTTTAGCTACTAGACTCAACTAACAATAATTTAGATCTAGAAGAATAATAGATTATAGAATACCTAGCTTTTATAGGTATTCTATTTTATACTATTTTTAAGAGGTTTAGAAAAATTCTTAACTTTATAACCTTAGTAGCTATTTTTAGCTATATATACTAAGCTTTAACCTAAATAAAACTTTCCCTATATAGATTATTATTATAAGGTCGTTTATTACTATAAGCTTAAATATTAGAATTAGGCGTATAATTATCTATAATAATAAGTAATCTTATTACTATTTTAACTAGTTATAAGCTAGTATTAGTATAAATACTATTATCAGGTAGAATATATAGTTTAGTTTATATATAAGTTGAAGAGTTTAGATACTATTCTAGGTATAGAGTAAAAGTAATTAAATATTAACTCAGCTTACTTTTTTAATATAGTAGTTTAATATCTAGCTAGTTCTTACTATTTTATAGTAAGAGTAGTAGGTTCGAATCCTATAGCGGGTAAGTATAACTAGGAGGTATATGCTATATACTATCTTATATATAGTCTATATAGTAACTACTACTAGCTATTAGCTCTTACCACTACTAGTTATTAATAACTAGCGACTTCTAACGGCTAGCTAATAGTAAGTACTACCGGCTAGTAGTATTAGTATTACATAACTACAATCCTATAATAAGTAACTATAATCGATATAGGCTTGTACTTTCCCTTTATATATACCTTCTATATTTATTAACTATTATCTTCACTAACCGCGTCGTTACTACTTAAGGTTTCCTCTATTTAAATAGTTCCTTAGTCCTAGTATTATCTATTAGGTCTATAAAGTAAAAACTAATAATTAAGTATAGTTTCCTTGAAAGAGTTCCTGAGAGGTATATAACTTGAAATAGATTAGAGACCTTTAATACAACTACCAAGATAATATTTACTAAGCTTACCTACTTGATATAGTAGTTTAATATCTAGCTAGTTTTTACTGTTCTATAGTAAGAGTAGCAGGTTCGAATCCTGCAGCGAGTAAGCATAACTAGTAGCTATATACTATATACTTTCTAATTATATAAACTATTACTAGTTATTAATATTTACTAATAGCTATTAATAACTAATAATTATTAATAGCTAGTAATAGGTACTAGTAGCTAGTAGTATTAGTATTACATAACTATGATCCTATAATAAGTAATCATAATAAATATAAACCTATATCTTCCTTCTTTCTATATATATATTTTCTATATGTATTAGCTATCATCTTCAACTAACCGTATCATTACTACTTAAAATCTCTTCTATTTAAATAATTCCTCAAAACTAGTATTATCTATAGGGTATATAAAATAAAGGCTAGCTAAAAACAAGAACCGACTACTAGGTATAGCTTTTTTAAAAAGATTCCCGAGAAATATATAACTTTAAATAGATTAAATACCTTTAAAGTAACGACTATATTAACTAAACTTACTTACTTAATATAGTAGTTTAACGTCTACCTAGCGTTTACTATTTTATAGTAAAAGTAATAAGTTCAAATCCTATAATAGATAACTATAACTAGTAGTATTCCTACCTATTATATAAACTATATAATAACTACTAATAGTAATGCGTTTCTACTAATAGCTATTAATAGGTAGCAACTATTAATAACTAGTAGTAGGTACTAGTAACTAGTAAATATTAGTATTATATAACTATAATTCCCTATTAAGTAACTACGATAGATATAGGCCTATACTTTTTATATTTATCACCTATTTAACTAACTATATTATTACTACTTAAGATTTCTTCTATTTAAATAGTTCTTAAGAACTAGTATTATCTATAAAGTATATGAAATAAGTAAAAGCTAACTACTAGGTATAGTTTCCTGTAAAGGTTTCTTGAAAAATATATGATTTTAAATAGATCAAGGATTTTTAATATAACTAAAATATGAATTACTTTTTACTTATATCTAAAATAAAACTTTATATTATTATAATAAGTAAATCATTTAATATATAGTTTAAATATAGGTTATTGAAAAGTATATTTTATTTGAATTAGAATAAAATACTCGAATATGTATAAATAAAATAATAAGTTTTATATAGATTAGTAAAGTTATATAATAGACTTGGTACCATACTTATTTTTATATACCGCCTTAGTAGTAGAAATACTAGAGATATCTTTATATTTCTTAAATAATATACTAATTAAATAAAATAAAGTAAATGATTTCCTAAAGAAAGTCTTTAAATACTTAAATAAAAGAAATTAATAAAGTTATTATAATTTATTATATGTTTAACTATCTTTATTATATTAATAAAAACAGTTAATCAGCTTCTTTTAAAGATACTAGTAATGTAATCTTTTTGTATACTATAAAAGAAGTTTCTTTTACTTACTAGTTTCTGTAAGGATATGCCCTATAGCCTATATAGAGAACCGGGATAGCTAGGATTGGATCAACTATACGGATACGGATTAGTAACATAGTAGCTTGAGATTACTATAAGATAAAAGCTTTTTTATAACTACTATTAATTAGCCTACTAAGTTGAAGTCTTATAACTTGTAGAGACCTATTTTTTACTATTACTCTTTTTTTACTAGGCTTTTAATTATATACCCTTATAATTCTTTAATTTCTATTTCCTAGAAAGGTAAGGCTAGGATTTTTAGTAATAGCTTTATTATAATGAATAGTTACTAAACGTATAGTAATAGTACTAGAAATAATAATACTTGAAATTATAGTTACTAAAACTAGTATTGAAGCTATAGTGATCCCTATATTACCCGAACTTTAAATAGTAGTTATAGTGGTACTTATATATTTCCTCGAATAATAGTCTTCCTTTATAGAGATAATGTTAGCTTAGCTTTCTAGCGGTGAATGTATAGTAACCCTTATACATTAATTCATGTTAATTATAAGGAATACTATAGGTTCCCTAGTTACCCTTATAGCTTTATCTATAAGGGTATTACTCTATACGAAATTGAGGATTAGTTAATAGTGATTTCAGATATTTATGCGTTATAGCTATAAGCCTTAGAAATTCAAAAGATTTAATAGGCTATAATAAAACTTTCTTATATTTTCTAGATTTAGTAGTATAATTACTAATACACTTTATACGACCCTATATAGGTTAAGTTTATAGTATTTATTTACTATTTATTAACTAATTTAATTCTATAAGAGTTATACTTCTATAGTATATTTTATATATTTTAATATAAAGGCTAGTTTTTATTCAAGTTTTACGCTCAATAGTTAGTTATTTATAGGGCTTTAGGTACCCCTATAGAGATATCGAAGCTTTATACTTTTGTATTTTTCTATTACTTCGAGGCTAGGTTTTAATAGTATTTATAGTATTAGAAGTTTGATAACTAAGTACTTAGGGTAGTAGCTTTAATAGCTGAATACTTATAAGAGAATTTGTAGCTTTATAAGGAAAGTTTTAGCAGTATTAGGAGTACTACTACTACTAAGGGGTTAGTACCTAAATACTATAAACAGATTAATACTAAAAGCCCCCTGGCGAAAAGGTTATACCTAGAAGAGTATAGGTCTTTTAAGGATTACTCCTTATATAAATTATATAGTATGTTAAGCTATACTATAGCTACTTGTTGCTATAATGAATTCTGTATATTTTACTAGAAACTAAGTTACTTAATAAAGGTTTACTATAAATACTTCGCTACTAAAGGCTTACTAAAAAGTCCCTAGAATTATATTAAGCTTAGGGCTATATAGTATAGTAAAAGTGCCCTAGAAAGTAGGTAGCCTATTACTCTATAAAGGTTTACTATAGGTATTTTACTAAAGGCTCGAGAGGTCCCTAGAGCTATATAAAGCCTAGAGTTATATAGTAATAAGAAGGCCTAGAAAAGCTTATTAGTAAATATATACTAATATTTTAGTAGCCTAATTATTTATAAGAAGCTTTAGTACTTAATTAGTATTAGGAAAAAGTCAGATATTTTAGGTTTAGCCTTAAAAGTTTCTAGTTAATATACTAAAGAGGTTAGATATCTTAGTAAACTTAAAAGTCCTAGTTAATATACTAAAGCTTTGCTGATAGGTAGGAGATTTTATAGGTTAACATACTTATAGGAAGTACTATTAGTTTAATATAGTAATAGGAGTTTTATACGTTAATATATGTATAGAATAAAGACTTTTATATATTATATATATAGGAAGACCTTTATATATTAATGTATATATAGGAAGAACCTTTTTATTATTAATCGCTAAATAGTTAGTAAATAGCTAGTAAAGCTATTTTCAAAAGTAGCTATATAGTATTTATAGGTTTTAGGGTTTAAGGTTTATAAAGGGGGGGATAGTTATAAGGATATAGTATATAGCTTATATAGAGAGCTAGGATAGTTAGGATTAGATTAACTATATAGATCTACATTAGTAATATAGTAGTTTAAGGTTATTATAAAAGCTTTCTTATAGCTACTACTAATTAGCTTACTAAGTTAAAGTCTTTTAACCTATAGAGATTTACTTTTTACTATTACTCTTTCCCTTACTGGGCTTTTAGCTATATACTATTATAGTTTCTTTCTTTCCCTTATACTAATATTTTTAATAATTACCCTCTTTATTTATAAATAATACATTTTATTAATATAGATCTTAGATATTAACATTAAATATAATAATATATATTAGTTATTACTAATATTTAAACTATAAAGTAAACCTTATAAATTAGTTAAGACAAAAACTAGTAAAGCTAGAAATCCTTCTATTAAAGCTAAAAATTAAACTATCGATATTAAGAATAATTATAAAATTACTACTAATCTTTTATCATATTTAGACTTATACTATTTATTAAATAAACTTATCTTTGTTTTTACCTATTTTATCCCTAAACTCTAGTATATATTACTTAACCCTAACCTCAAAGATAATATAGAATTAGTATTCGTAATGATATGAATTATCTTTTAATTTTATTTGTTTGGTAATAAAATTAATTTTAGAACTTAAGATATCATTCTTTATTCTTTTGAAAGAAACTTATTTTATTTAGTTTCTTTTTATTCTCTCTATTCTCTTCAGATAAATTAATACTTATCATTTTCCGCTATTCTTTTTTACTATTAATATACTTATTATTCTTAGTAACTTTACTTAAGAATACTCTATTTTGAAGATCTATAAATAGATTTCCAATACTAAAAATATTTATTCTTCTATCAATCTAAGTTTTAAATAATAATATAAATTTTAAGTATTTTAATACAAGTTTTATATTTAGTTTTGTTTTATAGAATCCCCTAATTTATAAGAATATTTACTACTATTTCTATCCCCTAAACGTATTAGAATATCTAAGCTTAGTAATACTACTAAGAAAGTTATTATTTTATTAAAGAAACCTATTACTATTACAAGTTCTAAATTTCTTCATAGTTATCCTAGGAAGGTTTCTATCCCTAAACTTCCCTCTAATAATAAGAAAAATAATTTAGCTAGTAATCCTAAAGTTAATAAACAGTCAAGACCTAAACGTACTATTAATAAAAAGGAAAAACCCGAGAGGAATATAGATAGAGAAAGAAATAACACAAAATATATATATAAACTAGTTAAATTTCTTAATAAATATTTAATAACTATAGCTAATACTACAAAAGATTCCTCTTATATTAAGAATTAGGAACCTTCTTCAGAGATTAATACTTTTACATACTAGTTTAAAGTTACTAAATATCAACTCGTGAAACTAAGCAAAAAGCCTACTACTTTAGAGAATACTCTAACTAAATCTACCCTTTCTAAGAAAAAATAAGACTACTAAAAGTATGAAGCTTATCTATTCTAGATGAAACGTATTAGTAATATATAACTTGTTTAAACTATTCTTTATATGATTTACTATTTAAATCATACCTTTTCTTAAAGACCTTATCTTTACACTATTACTATTGATAATAAAGACTTAGCTTCTAATTACTATTACTAGTATAAAACTAATTTAAAAGTTATATATCTTCTAGTTTCAAACAAAACCTATAAAGCCTTTAAGAAACCCCTAAGTGTCTATAGATCTTAGATACTAATAAAATAAATACTTTTAGCTACGATTTTCTTTCTAATCTAGTTTTTCTTTTAATTAACAAATAAGAAGGTTAGAAATACAAAAAGACTTATTTGTCTTAAACTATAATTAAAATGATAGAAAAGATTTAGAACTACTTTTATTAAGAATAGAAATATCTCTAACTCTACTACTAGAATTCCTATTATTCAAATACCTCAGCCTACTATTATTCTAGTACTTCAAATACTATTTCCTATTACTTTAATACTTTGAACATTATTTCCTATCTAACTATCTTCTGCTAGTTTTATCCCTAAGCTTTTAATAATTTCATTTAAGTTTCCTATTAATCGAGGTTTTACTTCTTAGAGGAAGTTATAAAAAAGTTTAAGATTTATAATTTTAAGTATGATATTCTAGCCACTAGATTTAATAAATATTCTCTACTTTTAAAATAAGCTCCTATTTCTATTCCTAGTTTTAAAGGTTATAATTAATCCTCTATTCTTCCTTAAATCAACTTTTATATACTAATTACTATTTCTTGCTTATCTATTTAAAGTTCTAAATTGAAATAATGTATTCTTAGTTAAATAAAAGCCTAATTAGAAAGCTTGACTCTTTATAAATGACTTAAAAGATATTACTATCTCTTTTCTTTCTATATTACTACTATAAATATATTTTACTAATGATAATATAAATATCTAGACTATTTATATACATCTTGAAATAAATAGTAAACTATTTTAAGAAACTTTTTCTATTACTTTAGCTAGCCTTAAAGGTATTACTTATAAGTTTATAGAATTAAGAAGTATTCTAAATTATTTAAAATTTACTTAAATCAAATTCCTTATAAATTTATTTACTTATAGTAAATCAATAGATATATATATAAATTGCTTCAAGACTACTTTTGAAATACCTTTAATATAATTATATTTACTAAATATTTATGTATTAAAATCTAATAAATAAATACTTATTATCTAAAATGACTAATCTAATAATTTAGTAATTAATATACTAGATTCTCTAAATATCTCTAATATTAAACTTAATATCTTAAAGTAATCTCTTCAGTATTATAATTTCTTTGAGAATATATTCAAAACTAAGAAATCCTATGTCTAATATTAATATTATATTAATACTCTATTAAATAGCTTTCTATTAAATTAATCCTTTAAATAGAGAAATAATATAGCTATAATTTAATCTTTAAATTTCTTTATAATTCAAAAGAAAGTATTTCTGGTAATTGAAAATATTTAAAATATCTTATTAATACCCCTAATACTTCTAAGTTATAGTACTAGGAATCTTATCTTATAAAAACAATTTAATTACTTTTACTCTATACCTAGAATAGTATCTAAGTTCTNGTTCTTTATTTTATATATAGATTTGACTATAGATTTTACCTAATAATAGCATTTATGCTAATACTAGCTCGTAACTAGTTAAAATAGTAATAAATTACTTATTATTATAGATAATTATACCCCTAGTTCTAATATTTAACCCTATAGTAATAGAAGTCCTTATAGTAATAATCGGGGAGAATTTCACTTAAGTTAGAGCTTAGTATATATAGCCAAAAGTAACTATTAAGGTTATAAGGTTAAGAACCTTTATAAACCTCTTAAAAATAGAATAAAATAGAGCATTAAAAGCTAGGCGTTCCGTAATCTATTATTTTTCCGTATTTTCTATAATAGAACTGAAATCTCTTCGAAATCTATACAGCTACTTATAAAAAAGGAAATATAGAATAGGTATAGAGATATCTAGCTAAAACTATTATAACTAAAGCTATTATTTTATTAAAATAGGTTTTAATAAAATTATCCTAAGTATTATAATTAATAGGTAATTTATAGATATTTAAAAGAAGATTATCT
>RYZW01002772.1:0-10834 GCA_004367215.1 Colletotrichum trifolii
TAGTCTTAGGCTGTTTTAGTATTAATTTAATATTTATAGTATTTTTATAAGATTAGTATTAAGATAGTTCATTAAAGAATATTAAATATTTTATATAAGTATATAATATTTACTAGTATTTATATAAAGGATAGTAGTACTATTAAGGTTTTCAGTAACTCTTCCTAATTCTTAATAGGTTCTAGTTATAAATTTCTATTAATTTTATAATAGAACTATTATTTATTATAGAAAATAACTTAAGATTCCTAATAGTAATTATAGACTAATTATTAAAATATATCTAGCTAGAAACTATAATATCTATAACTACTAAAGTTTATATAGAGAAGTTCTAAGATATTTAATAGTAGTTTTATAGTTTCCTTATATTAATTATTACTAATTATAAATTAGATTAGGTTAGTGTTTTCTGGATAATATTATACTAGTTAATAGGGGTATAGTAGTTTTTATTAATATTATTCTATNCTAGTTAATAGGGGTATAGTAGTTTTTATTAATATTATTCTATTTTTAGATAGATAGTAAAATAGAAAAAATAATATTTGAGATCTAGGTTTTCTTATAAGTATATATTATTTTCTCTTAATTAGACTAGTTAGTTTATATTACTACTTATTAGTTAGTACTAAATAATAGGGATTTATTAGTAATTAGAATAAGTTTAAATAGGCTTTTAAATAGGTTTAATATTATATTTATCCTATATTTTAAAATAGTAGAATAATTTATATATTTTAGTTTAGGATAGGTTTTAGTTTTCCTATTTTATTTTGAAGATAGTATTACTATAGTTTAAATAGTAATAGTATATATATAGTAGTATAATAAGATAGGTATAAATAGGATATAGTAAGTAGTTAAGAAATTCTAAGTAAAGGATGAGGTATAGCTATTACTATATTATATTAAAACGAATTAGTTAAATAAGAAACTTAACTAGATATTTTTTAGGTATAAAGTTATTAATATACTAAACCTATTAAATATTACTTTAGATATTTTTATAAGTATTTATTTAATATTCTATATTAATTTGATTGAATAGGTAGAGGATAGTTTATTACTATTATAATAATATATAGATATATATTTTAATCTTATCTTAGTTTTAGCTAGAAAAGATAATAAGACTTATAAGGAATATAATATTAAAGAAATACTAGTAGTAAAGAATATATTTAAGTAAGGATATAATTATAATATATTAGTTAAATAAAAAGGTTATAATATTTCAATATAGGAATCTTTAGAGAGTTTTACTAATAATAAGGTTGTAATATAATTTGAGTTATAATATAGAGATATTAGAGAGAATAATAGTTTAATATTAATTTACTAGTAGTGAAAAGTTATATAAGTTATAAATTGAGTAATATAATAGCCCCTAGGGGGTATATATAACTAGTTATTAGACTTGCCCCTAGAATATTAAATAAACTAATTAAATAAAAGGGCTAGTATTATTTTATATTTCTTTATTACCCTAGAATTCTTCTTCTTTATTATTATTATCTTCTTTTTTTTTTCTTTATTATTAGGGATATTAATAGGTAATGCTTATTTATAAGTAAAATATTATTAATATAGGGCTAGGGGGGTAATAGTATAGTAGTAGTAGATAGGCGAGCTAGTTTTAGTAAAGCTAAGGATATAGTTATAATATTAGCGGGGTATAGTATAAGTACTAGAATATATTATAGTATTTTACTACGAAGAAATTAGTATAAGGAAAATATAGAGGGAGAAGAGGGGGGATTTATTATTATTTATATAATACTACTAAGGCTAGTAATAACCTATTTAGGGGTAAAAGTAAAAGTAAAGGTAGGAGTATTTTTAGTATAAGAAATAAGAGTAGTAGGTATAGTAGTAATATAGGTAAAGGTTTCCTATTAGGTATAATTAAAATAGTTATTATAATACTAGACTATAGCAGAAAACTCAAACCTATTTAGGGGTAAAGGTAGAAGTAGAGGTAGGAGTATATTTAGTATAGGAAATAAGAGTAATAGGCGTAGTAGTGATATAGGTAAAGGCTTCCTATTAGGTATAATTAAGGTAGTTATTATAGTACTAGACTATAGTAGAGAACTTAGGTAATAGGATAGTAGTATAGTAAGCTATAGCTATATCTTTACTTTTAGAAGTAGTAATAATAGGGGTAATAATATATTTATTTATTATAACTAGATAATTAACTTAGTAGCTAGTAGTATATAACTTAGTATTTATAGTAAAGAGGTGAGATCTTTATTTATATTTACTTTTTATTCGTAAGTACTTATAGTAAAAGGAGCTATAACCCTATATATAGGAGTAAGTAATACTACTCTTATTCTACTTTGAATAATAGTTAAAGTAAATATTAATAATTATTATAGGGGGTTAGTTATTATTATTATTAGAATTACCCTAGATAATAAAGCTACTATAGGCGTGGGTAGTAGGCTTAGAGGGGGTATAGTAGCAGGAAAGATTATTATTAGGGGGCTAAATCTAGCAGTAGTAGTAGTCAATATAGTAATAAATAGAATATAAAAGGGGGAAGGAGGGTAAAAGGGCAGTGATTTAATAGTACTAATATAGGTATAAAATAGGAATTATATGATACTAGAGGAAAGAAAACAAGGCTATATATAGGGGGGGAGAAAAAGGCTTTTTATAGATAGATAGAAGAGGAGTATAATATAAGATTACCTAGGGTAAATATAGTATAAATTTTTCTATTAGTAGGACTATCTAATATTAATAATACCTGAATTTTCTTATTAATAAGAGTATCTAATATTAGTAATACCTAAAAAAGTTATCTTAATAGATTTTTCTTACTAGTTAGATTAGCTTAAATAATTAGATATTATAGTTATATTATAAAGCTATAGATATTATATATTACTATAGTAATAGAGTAGTAAAATAGTAGGGGGTATATTATAAACCTAAACCTTAAAGCTTATATAAGATATTACTATTAGGGCTCTGTATAACTACTACCCCTATAGTCTAGTAAAGAGTTTTCACCCTAAGTATAAACTCTTCAAATTTATCATAACACTATTAAAGCATTACTGAAGTACCTCTCGTAGCTAGCCTCTAATAAGAAGTAGTATTATTAGAATTAAGTTATAGTTAAAATTAAAATACTTAGTAATCTTGGTAATATATATATAATAAACTAAGTAAATCTTATAATACTTATAATTCCTAACAATTTAAACTCCTAGGAAATACTTAATAGGATTTTACTTTTTAAGTTTATAAATATATTTAATATTTTTCATAATTTTAAGAATTTCCTTTTTAGTTATTTTATAATATAAGAAAAAGATATAATTTATATAGAATAAAATACAAATACTAAAACTTTTATTTTTAAATAAATAAAGCTTTTTTAAGTATAGCTAGAAACCTAGTAACTTAAGAATAGTATAAAAAGTCTTATATTAAAAAAGAAGTATATCTCGAAATCTATAAAATATATACTTAAGTTCTATATAATACTTTATAACTTTAAATCTTTCTAGTATTTTAATTATTATTAGAAATCTATTAAGGTTTTTAATAATATAAAGAAACATATTAATAATATTAAACTAGAGGATTTCAAAGTTAAACTATACTATAGTTATTATAACTATTTAAAACGTTTAAGTAGTAAGCATTTTTATATATATAATTTATAGTAGATAAACTAGTTATATATCTTTATATATATAAATCTTTATTTTATACTATTTGAGAAAACTATTTATATCTATTTTATAAGTAAAAACCTATTTTAAAAAAAGGATTTAGATCTAGTATTTAAGTAATCTATTTCTTACTACGTATTTTTCTCTTTTAACTTTTTAATCTTAGTTCTTACTATTTTAATAAAGGATTTTTATAGTAGTTTTAATAAGTTAGTTATACTTTTCTAAGTTTTTAGTAGTATAACTAGTTAATTAAAGTATATTCAAATTTTAATAGAAAAGACCTTTTTAATACTATATTTTGAATAATAAAGAAAACTATTAAAAAGTTAAGATTACTTTTATCTAGCTTTTACTCTTAATTAGATAAGTAAATACTAGTAAAACTATCTTATTTATAGTCTAAGAAGTATAAAATACTACTATTATACTCTTTGAAGAGTATTATATAGTTATTAATAGTAATCTCTAGTTTTAATTATTACTATTATTTATTCTTATATTCTTAGCCTAGTTCCTAAGTAATTAAGAATCTTAACCTAGTTAGTTAAAGTCTAGAACTGTTTTTAATTTATTATAGATTAGCTAAATAGGGGTTTGAAAGTAATTACTTCTATTTTAAATTAAAATAAATATCTTTTCTAAGTTAGCTAGATCCCTAATTCTAAGTATACTATCTAGCTTTCTAGTTATTAATATATTTCTTAAATTCTAAGTATTATTTAGGATTATTATATCTAGTTATTATTAATTAGAAACCTAGACTAGTTTTATTAATTTCAATATTAGTTTAAGTAAAATTAAATTTCCTTTATTAGTTTTAGAGACTAATTCTAAACTTTACTTAATATCTTATACTATTTCTAGTACTAATAAAACAACTAGTAGAAGAGAAGTCTCTTTATTAAATATCTTTATTATTCTAGAATTTCTAAGTATTTTAAGAATAGGGTTTTTTCCTTTTTAGTAATTAATTTAACTAGTAGTTTTGTAATTTTCTTTATAAGTATTTCATATAAGTTTTATTTTAAATGAAATCTTATCTTATTAAATTTAATATTTTAGGTAATAATAATAATCTAAAAAGTGTAGATTTAGATTTTATATAAGTTATAGGTATTTACAATATAACTTACTAGGTATCTAATATATCTTTTTAGTTTAATTTTGAATACGTTTTTTAAGATAGTTTATTTATAGTATTTCTTAAATAAGTATACTTAATAACTATAAATATAGATCTATCCCTAGTAAAATTATAAATCTTAATAAAAACTTAGAGTATATTCTAGTATTTATTAATAAACGTATTATTTATATAAGGTCTCTTGAATTTTATATAGTAATTTCTAGTTATTCTAAATATTTATAAATATATTATATAGTATAACTACTACTTAAATTAACTTTACTTATAGTTTAAATAGTAGTCCTATAACTTCTTATATTTTTATATTTTAAGTAATTAGTTCTTTTCTAGTATACTTACTTATTCTAACTAGCTTTTTAGTATTAGAAAGAAATAGTTCGAGATTTATCTTTTATTCTATTACTTATTTCTAATACCTAGGTTTTCTATTAATTGTTATTACTAGTCTTCTATTATTTTATTAAATTTTATAAATCAAAAAGTTTTTCTATTTTTCTATTTATTGTTTAAATATTAATAATACTTGAAAAACTAAATTATAGGTTTTATTAAGTAGTATAGGTAAGAAAGGTAAGTTTGAATATTTACTTTTAATAATAAAAGCTTAGGAATTACCTATATATATTTTAGGGAGATAAGATAGATTTTATATAATATAATAAAATAAGTAAAGTAAGTATAATTCTTGAGTTTATCTAGAGATAATTTATTATGAATAAACTATTATATAGTAAGAGTAGTTTAAATATTTTAGTTTTATAATCTTTATTATTTAAATATTAGAAACTAAATATTTAAGAATAGTCTATCCCAGATATCCCGCTTAAAAGTACTATATATATATATTATTAGATTTCTAACTTTAGGAAAGCTATTTTAAACATAATTAACAAAATAGAATATTTAGTAATTCTAAGATAATATTAGAAATACTTAGATAGATTATAAGATAATTTGAAATAGGTTTATATTCGAGGAAAGCAAAGTTATATTTTCTAAGTAACTCTCTTGTAATAATAAAGTATTTAATTAAGTTAAATTTAAGAGTATAATCTAGTTTTATATATTAGATTTTAGGTTTATTGAGAAGTAGAGTTTCTGAGATAATACTAGTATAGAGGTTTTCAATATAAATAATATTATGTAATATGAAATTAAGTATATTTGTCTTATTTGGATTATTAAAGATTCCCTTAATAATTCTCTTATTTTATTTAATTATAAAGAAGTTAGCTAAATTATATTAAACTAAATTTATTCTTTTATTAAGTTTAAAAGGATTTTTTCTTTCAAAGAAATCTATTAAATTAGTAATATAGATTACTTTATAGTTATTAAAGATTATATCTTTTAAAAATATATAAAGTTTTTGAATAGTTAAGAAAGCTCCTAGGGGAATTTCAGATGATTTCTTAGGGGGAATTGGATTAATACTAATAAATATTAAATTAGAAAAGTAATAGCTACTACTAAACTTATTATTTAAAAGAGCTAATTTAGCTTTTCAAATATCTGAAAAAAGTCTTTAGCTTTATTAGTATATTGTTTGGTATTTAGCTTTTTTTTCTCAATAAGCTTTTATTATAAAACATACAACTTAGAGTTATATATTTTATTTATAATATTATTTTAAAAAGTAATAGATATTTAAATATTAGGGAGTCTAGTATATAAACTAGTAATAGTATATTTAATATATTTATAGTTTTCTAGAAAGTATAAGTAATTACTGAAATTATTTAGGTATTTTATTTTAGTTCAAGTTATATCTAATTTTCCTATAGGAATAACTAATATAGATAGTACTTTACTATAGGTTTTAGTTAAATCTTTATTAGTATAAAACAAAACTATAAAGATTTCTTTATATTTAGCTAAAGCTTTAACTTTATCGTTTACAGTTTCTTTTTAATAATGCTCTAATACTAAGTTATAGTTTAACTAAGTACAATGTATTACATAAGAATTTAAAACTTTCCTTTAACTATAGTATTCTTTAAACTTCTAAGATTCTTCATATAACTATTTAGAAATAAATAGTAAATTATTTATTACACTATACTAAACTAGAAATATTTAAATTAGTTTTCTTAAAGACTTTCTTATATTTAACTCTAATTTATTATTATATAACTAAATTATTTTAAAGATTTTAATATTTTAGAACTTTTAAGAAACCTTAACAAATATATTATTAATATCAAAGATTTCTATTTAAATAAAGATTAGAAACCTATTATTAATAGTAGTATTAACTTATATTTAAATTAGATTAAAATATTTCTTTATCTCTTTATAATTAGATTCTTAAACTGTTCAAAATTTCATATCTACTATATAATAATTAAAAATACTTTCAATATTAAAAATATAGAGTTTAGTATTTCTAATCTTTATTTAAATAGTATTTTTTATAATCAAGCTATTAGTTGAATTTAAGTAGTTTAAGTATTTTTAAAATATTAAAAATAGGTTTAATATCTAGATTAATATATTACTAGATATCTTAGCTAGTTATTTAGAAGTATAGATAATATATTCATAGTTGAAATTAGAGTTATTAGATAGCTTTACTATTATATCGAAGTTATTGGTAACTAAATATATTATCTTGAAATAATTTATTAAAGGATTAATAAAATAGATTAAAAACGATTTCTTTTATATTGATTAATTATAAATAGTTTAGAAATAATTAAATATAATTAAACTTATAATTATAATAAATAAATAATATAGCATATAGTTTAAAAATAGGTAATTAAAGAGTATGTTTTTTTCTAACTAGAATAAAGTATTTAAATATATATAAATAGAATAGTTATACCCGACCGGTAGCCATATGCCTTCCGATTACGTAAACTAATCATNCCGATTACGTAAACTATATATAGTAACCGCTACTAGCTATTAGCGCCTACTGATAGCTATTAATATTAATAGCTAGTAACTATTAATAGTAATAGTTAGTAGTAGTTATTACTAGCTAGCTAGTATCTAGTATTATATAACTATGATCTTTAAAGAATAACTACGATAAATAGGCCTATACTTTCCCTTTATAATATACTTTCCTATTTATCAGCTATTATATTAACTAATTATGTTTACTATTTGAAGTTTCCTCTATTTAAATAGTTCTTTAGTACTAGTAGTATCTATAGAGTTTATAAAGTAAGAGCTAACTACTAGGTATAGCTACTTTTACAGGGACCCCGAGAAGTATATAACTTTAGATAAATCAGAGATTTTTAATATAACTATACTAATAGAATAGTTATATTTTATATAAACTACTTAAGTTATATAGTTACTAGTAGAGTTATATAGTAGGCTTAAAACTATACGTATTCTTATATAACCTAAAAATAAATTATTAAAAAGTATTTCTTTTTCTAATTGGAATAAAGTATTTAAATATATATAAATAGAATAATTATACTTTACATAAGCTACTTAAGTTATATAGTAACTAGCAGAGTCATATAGTAGTTTTAGTACTATATATATTCTCATAATAATATATTCAAACTATATTTTAAACTAAACCCTGAATTAAGATTTATTATAATAATAACTTAAATAACCCTAAGTAATAACTATATAATCCTAGAAACATTTAGACTACATATTAATAAAGATTTCTTTAGAAGGCTTTTCAAAATTAATTATAATAACTTTATAGAAATAAACACTAAAGATATTACCATTTATATAGCATTTTATATCTAATAATATAATCTCCTGAAAATCAAGAGCTATAAGCTTTTTAATTACTTTAAAATTGATTTTGATAAGTAGTTTATAGAGATATAGTGACTTATGAATAAATATGTAATCTATTTGTTTCAGAATACTTAATTAACCATAAAGTTAAAGTTAATATATAGACAGGGTGATCTATACAATATCATACTAATATGTTTAATATAGGTTTTCGAATATTAAACTTCTATAAAACTTAATAATATAAAGATATGTATCTTAGATTTCAAAACTAACTTTAAATACTACTCTAAATAGATTCATAATTTCTTTAAGATAGAATAAGAACTTAAATTATTTTTCTATATTACTAAACCTGAAGTTAGAAGAGTAATACTTATAACTACAACCTAGCTAATATCTAAAAGCTTTACGTGAAATATCTAGTTTCTACTATTATTTATATGAAATATATAACTATTACTATTACTAATAGGATTACTAATCCCTGGACTATATACTATAAATTTGTTTTATCAGTGAAAGATACATTAAGATAATAGTAATATATAGTACTTTTAGTAATTTAAATCTCTTTTATATTTTTCCTTTATTATTTTATTTAAAGATCTATTTATAAAGTATATGATAGACTTTAGAAAATTCAATAATAAAAATAAAAAGTATAGTAGAAATCTCTATAATATTCTTCAAAAGCTATATCTTATATAATTATCATTTTAAGCTTAGTATTTTAAATTATATATGAATAAGAATCTTTTTTATTATACTAAAAGATTAAACTTTTAACTCTTACTTTTAGTACTTTATATATCTTAGCTAAAGTTTATAGTTTAATTACATAGCTATATATATTTAGGAGTATTCTAAAAGTAATAAAGTCTATTAGATTTATTTCTCTAACTAGTAAAATACTATTCTTAGGAATATAATAACTCAAAACCTAAATCAGAATAAAAAAGAAATATTCAAGATATTTTTATAAAACTTATATACCTCTAGAAGATATTTAAAGCTAACTAGTATATTAATAAAGCTTTTTATAACTAGTTTATAAGTATATAATATAGTATATTAAAGTACTAGTTAGTACTTTTTAGTTTTATACTAATTTCTTAGAATTTCTATAATTAGTTATATTCTATTATAAGTAATACTATAGTATTCTAAAAACTATAATACTTTTAGAATAATAAAGATAACAGTAATATAATAATAAAAGAATAGTTTTATACTAATTATATATATAATATATTTTACTATATTATTTAAAGTTATAATTATGTTTATACCTATTTATAACTATTATAGAATAGATATTACTTTTTCCTAGCTTCTAAATATATTTATAATAATAAAAAATACTGTATATAAAATAAAATATATTATTATTATAGGCTATACCCGGCTAGTTAACTCCAGCTCTACCCGAGTCCTAACAACTATACCTAAGAAGTCAAGTATACTACTTAAGTCCTGATAACTATACTTAAGAAATCAGGTACTAGTAAGCTACTAGTAAGCCCCTAGTACTACTTTTAAATAGACTTTTTATACTTTTTATAAGAATTTCTCTTTTACTCCTTAGTTTTAAATAAATAATATTTATACTCTTTATAACTAAATTATAGCTTAAGCTTAGCTTTTTATATATTTAGAACTTAGATTTACCTTTTATATAAGTAATACTAGGTTAAATTTAGCTCCTTACTAGTTAAGAAGAAATACTAATNTTACTAGGTATACTATATAGTTTATTCGTTGTATTTTATAAAGAGAAATCAAGTTAAGTATAACTTTTTATTAAATAGAAAGATTAGGGTAAAGTATTACTTCCTATTAACTATAGTCCCCAAGATATTATTAGTAGAATATGATTCTTAAGCAAGATTAATAATTAAGTACTAAAGCTAATGATTATTATAAAATAGAAAGAACTATTACCCCTTAAGAGATTTCTATAGCTAGTACTACTATAGGAGAGTTATTATTATAGTATTTAAGTATAATTATTAGTTTATTCTATAAAAGTATTATAATATTAATTATAAAGTTAATAGTAAGAGAGTTATGGTTTTTGTCTTAATATTATTCCTATTTCCCTAGAGTTTATTTATATAGTTTCTATTCTTTAAAAGAAAGTTTTCCCGTTTTCTAATAAATCCTTAGATAAAAGAAAAGAGTATAATACTTAGGTTTACTAAATAAGGGGAAAATTAAAGATTAATTAGGATTTCTTTAAAGTAGATAAATAGAAGTA
>RYZW01002774.1:0-10819 GCA_004367215.1 Colletotrichum trifolii
TTATATATAATATTTTAGAAATCTGGGGAATTCTTATAATTGAGGAGTAGCTTTAAGTATTTACTTAATGTATTTCGCCTAGTTAAGTTATAATTTAGTATTAGAATATTATTAAGAGAAAGATTCTAAACTTTAAAGTTAGGATTTTAATTCAATATTGAGAAATCTTTACAGTTTCATTCTATACGAATAAAAGTTCAATTAAGAGCTGTAGTAAAATACTATTTATATTAGTTATTTTTATAGAAAAACTAGATATAATTTAAGTTAAAATAAAGTACTTATATGATTTTAAGAGTTACCTATATTTTCTAGGGAATTATAAGTATATTAAGTACACTATGACTAGTTTATATATTAGATTCCCTAGTATTTAGATATTTATTACTATTTGAAATAGTGTTATAGTTAAAGTAAATAACTCTAGGCTCTATACTTTATAATAGAAGCTAGCTAAAAGGGGAAAACTAAATACTAAGGAGTATACTAGTAAAATTAAGGAAGTTTTTTAGATATATTAAAAACTAAGTTAGCGTTTTCAAATAATACGTCTAGTAATAGTTATTACGTTTCTAATTTGATATATATTAGTATTAATCTTATTATCTTTCAAAAGGGGAGAGGCTAATAGCTTGCTCTCTACTACAACTATCAGTAGATATATTACCCCCTAAAGTATAATTTTAGCCCTCTTACTCCCCCTACTAACTATTATAACTAGCCCCTAATTAATCCGGGGCTAAACCCCTTATAACTATAGGGGCTAGTATACCTACCCCGCGTTAACTTTTCCAATAATAAATGACTAATAACTCCTTCTATAATAACCTTATACTCTTATACCTTTATACTTTTATAGCTATATACGATTTAAATATCTTAAAATACTCAATTACTACTCACTATAAATATTCTATTTAAATATTTATTATAACTTTGATATCCGCGACTTTAATATCCCCTAGACTAAACTTTACTTACCCTTAAAATAAGACTTTATACTACTAATATAAAAATTCTCTATTACTAATATAAACTAACTTATAATCTCTATATAAGTATAGTAGGACTCAGCTTACTCTNAGCTTATTCTTATTAGTAAATAATCTTAATATATTAATTAAATATAACTAATATATAAATAATACTTATATAGATATAAATATTTCTAGTATAACTAGATAGCTTTTAAAATTCTTATAATTATAGTATTATAATACTCTAAAGTATCTAGTAATTAATATTATAGTAAAATATTAATATTAAAGTATTATCTAATCGATACCTAGTTATTAATATTATTAGCTTAATATAGTAGCTTATAAGATAACTAGACAACTTTCTTTTAAATATTTATAAACTATTTTTCGATTATAGTATTCGGAATAATTTTATTAAAACCTAGTTTAATATACTAATAGTCTTAGTTATAACAATTCTAGCTAGATATTTCTATACCTATCTCGTAGTTATTTTTTTATAAGTAGCTATATAGATTTCGAGGAGATTTTAGTTCTCTTATAAAAGTATAGTTATAGAAAAGTAATAGATTATAGAATACTTAGTTTTTATATCTCGAAATAGGTATTCTATTTTATTCTATTTTTAAGAGGTTTAAAAAAGTTCTTAACTTTATAACCTTAATAGTTACTTTTAGCTATATATATTAAACTTTAGCTAGTCTTGATAAAGGTCTCCTTAACTATTACTATAAAGTCTTCTACTACTTTAGGGTTAAATATTAAAACTAAGGGTATAATTATCNGTTAAATATTAGAACTAGGGGTATAATTATCTATAATAATAAATAATTGTATTACTATTTTAACTAGTTATAAACTAGTATTAGTATAAATACTATTATTAGGTAGAATTTATAGTTAAATCTATATATAGGGTAAAGAGCTTAGATACCATTCTAGGTACAAAGCAAAAGTAACTAAATTCTCTTTAAAAGATTAACTAAAATTCCCCTAAGAGTTTTCTTAACTACTCGAGGATTCTATATATTTTTGAGGAATATAGTTTTCCATAGTTATAAAGTTATCTATATTACTAATTCAATAGATTTCTTTAAGAAAAGATTTTTTAAATTTAATAAAAGAATAGATTTAGTTTAGTATAGTTTAGTTGATTCTTTTATAGTTAGATAAAGTAAAAGAGTTATTAAGAAGATTTTTAATAGTCTCAATAGGAAGAATATATTTGATTTAATATTAAATAATATTACTTATACTAAAGACTTCTATATTAATATTATCTCGGTAGTTCTATTTCTTAATAAAACTAAAATTTAATATATAAGACTAGATTATATTTTTAGGTTTAGTTTAATTAAACATTCTATTATTATAGAATAGTTATTTAGAAAGTATAATTTTATTATCTTCAAGTATAAACCTATTTTGAACTATTTTATAGTTTATTTAAGTATATCTAGTATTATTTCAGAATTACTAAGTATTATATTCTCTGAACTATATTTTAAAATAGTTCTTCTAGAACTAAGGTTTAATAATACTTATATATAGTATTTCTAAGTAATATATCTAAGATAGACTATTCTTAAGTATTTAGTTTTGAATACTTAAGGAGTAAAGATTATAAAACTAAGGTAATTAGACTATTCCTATTATATAATAGCTTAATCTTAATAAGTTATCTCTAGATAAACTTTAGAAATATATTTAGCTTATCTAATTAAATATATAACTTAAAATCTATTTAATTCCTTTAGAAGATATATAAGTAACTCATAGGTATTTATTATGAAAGATAAATTCTAGACTTATTTATTTTATTTGTATTACTTAATAAAGTTTATAATTTAGTCTTTTGAGTATTATTAATATTTAAAGAATAAATAAAGAAATAGAGAAGTCTTTCAATTTATAAGATTTAATAAGATATTAAAAGAGTAGTAATAGTAATTAATAGAGAGATTAGTTATTAGAGATAAATAATAAAGTAAAAAATCAATTTTAAATTTTTTCACTCTTATACTACAAAGCTAGTTAGAGTAAGTAAATATATTAGAAGAAAGCGAATTACTTTAAGGATAAAAATATAAGAAATTATAAGATTATTATTTAAATTATAAGTAGAGTTAATTTAAGTAGTAGTTATACTATATAATATATTTCTAAATATTCAAATGAACTAGAGATTACTCTATAAAGTTAAAATAGCTTAGTATAAATAGTATTTTTGTTAGTAGGTACTAGAATATATTCTAAGTTTTTATTAAGACTTATAATTCTATTAGGAATAGATTTATATTTATGAATATTAAGTATACTTATTTAAGAAGTATTATAAATAAGGTATTTTAAAAAAGTTATTTAAAGTTAAACTAAAGAGATCAATAAGATATTTAGTAGGTTAGATCCTAAATATTTATAATTTATATAAGATCTAGACTTTTATTTCTCAGAGGGTTATTATGATTTAAAATATTAAATTTAATAAGATAAAACTTTATTTAAAGTAAAACTTATGTATAGTATTTATAAAAAGGTTATAAAACTACTAGTTAAGTTCATTACTAAAAAAGAAGAAAATTCTATTCTTAAAATATTTAGAGATTTTAGAATAATAAGAATACTTAATAAAAGGACTTTCTTTCTAGTAATTATTTTATTCATATTAGAAGTAACTTAAAATATTAGGTTAAGTTTAAAGTTAGTTTCTAAGATTAATAAAAGAAGGTTAAATATATTTAAACTAATACTTAGACTAATAGGACTAATCTAGGTTTCTAATTAATAATAACTAGATATAATAATTCTAAGTAAAGATTAGACTTTAGGAAATATATTAATAGCTAGAAAACTAGATAGTCTACTTAAAGTTAAAGATCTAGCTAACTTAAAAAAAATTTTTTTAATTTAAAGTAGAAGTAATTATTTCAAAAGCCCTATTTAATTAACTTAGAGTAAACTAAAGTATAACTCTAGACTTTAACTAATTAGGCAAGGATTTTTAATTACTTAGGAACCTAGCTAATAATATAAGAATAGATAATAATAATAATTAGAGCTAGAGATTATTATTAGTAATTATATAATATTTTAAAAAGAATATAATAATAGTATTTTGTATTTCTTAGAGTATAAATAAGATAGTTTAAGTAGTATTTATTTATTTAATTAGTAGTAAGAATTAGGTAAGGATAGTTTTAATATTTCAATAGTTCTTTTAATTATTTAAAATATAGTATTAAAAAAGAAAGATATTCTTACTAAAAGTTAAATATATTTTAATTAATTAGTTATACTACTAAAATTTAGAAAGATATTACTAATTTATTAGAACTACTATAAAAGACTTTCATTAAAATAGCGAGAACTACGATTATAAAGTTAAAAAAGAAAAGTACCTAGTAAGAAATAGATTACTAGGATATTATATTTAACCTTTTTTTAATAAGTGTTTATTTATAAAATAGATATGGATAGTTTTCTAGAATAGTATAAGATGAGGATTTCTATATATAGGGATATATAACTAGTTAGTCTATTATAGATTATATATATAGTAATACTTATTACTCAAACCTTTTAAGTAATTATAATAATCGTAATATAGTTTAACCTCGAGGCTTTCTAGTTTAATATTATGAATACATTTTTTAATATTATAAATACTTTAATAGATTTCTAATCCTAATTAAACTACTAGATAGATTTAAAGTTATAAAGTATTATATAGAATTTAAATATATTTCTTATTAGAAAAAGCTAATAGCTCGCTCTCTACTACGACTATTAGTAGACATATTACCCCTTGAAGTACAACTTCAGCCCTCCTACCCCCCCTACTAACTATTATAGCTAATCCCTAGTTAATCCGGAGCTAAACCCCTCGTAGCTATAGTAGCTAGTATACCTGCCCCGTGTTAACTCTTTTAATAATAAATAACTAACAATTCCTTCCGTGATAACCTCACGCCTTTATACCCTTATACTTTCACGGCTATTAACGTATGATTTGAATATCTCGAGATATTTAATTACTACTAACTATAAGTACTCTATTTGAATATTTATTATAACTTTAATATCCGCGACTTTAATATCTTTACTAAGCTTTACTTATCCCTAAGATAAGATTTTATACTACTAATANAGACTTTATACTACTAATACAAAAGTTCTCTACTACTAATATAAACTAACTTATAATCTCTATATAAATATAGTAAAACTTAGCTTACTCTTATTAGTAAATAATCTTAATATATTAATTATAGTTAATAGCTAACTTATAAATAATACTTATATAGATATAGATACTCCTAGTATAACTAGATAGCTTTTAAAACTTCTATAATTATATTACTATAATATTCTAAAGTATCTAGTAATTAGTATTATAGTAATATATTAATATTAAAGTATTATTTAATTGATACCTAATCCCTGATATTATTAGCTTAGTATAGTAAATTATAGGTTAGCTAGATAATCCTCTTTTAAATATTTATAAGTTACCTATTAATTATAGTATTAAGGATAATTTTATTAAGGCTTATTTTAATAAAGTAATAGTTTTGGTTATAATAGTTATGCCTAGATATTTCTATACCTATTCTATATTTCTTTTTTTATAAGTAGTTGTATAGATTTTGAGGAGATTTCAGTTCTATTATAAAGGATACGGAAGAGTAATAGATTATAGAATACCTAGCTCTTATATCTCAAAATAAATACTCTATTTTATTCTATTTTCAAGAAATTTATAAAAGTTCTTAACCCTATAACCTTAGTAGTTACTTTTAGCTATATATATTAAGCCTTAGTCTCGATAAAACTCTCCCTATATAAACTATTACTANAACTATTACTATAAAGTCTTCTATTACTATAGGGTTATATATTAGAACTAGAAGTATAATTATCTACGATAATAAGTAATTCTATTACTGTTTTAACTAGTTGCGAGCTAGTATTAGCACGAATACTATTATTAGGTAAAATTCATAGTTAAATCTATATATAAGGTAAAGAGCTTAGATACTATTCTAGGTATAGAGTAAAAGTAACTAGATATATTTCTTATCAATTTTAGAATATATTCTTTCTTAAATATAAACTTCTTATATTACTTTTAAGTTATTAAGCTTCTACTTATACCTAGACAAGCTTTATTTATTCAAAAATAAAAGTTTAAATATATTTATCCTATTCTATATAAATCATATCTTTTTTTATATTATAAAATAAATAAAAAAGAAATACTCGAGAGTATTAAAAGTATTGAATATACTTATAAATTTAAAGAACAAAATCCTATTAAGTATTTCTTAGGGACTCAAATAGTTAGAGATTATAAGTATTATAAGATTTATTTAGTTTATAAGATCTATTTTATTAAAATTACTAAGTATTTTAATCTTAACTATGGCCTAATTCTAATAATACTACTTTTAATAGTAACTTCTACTATAAATATTAGTTAAGTTATATTTAAAGAAATTTATAAGTACTAGATAAAAATTAGTTTAATCCTTTATACTTCTATTATATTATAGCCAGATATCTTATTTATATATCTTTTACTTTTAAAATACTTTATAAATCTTTCTTAGATATATAAGGATATTATAAATTATATAATTTAGTATTTCAATAGAATAGAATTCCTAGTACTATATTTTAAAAACTTAAGAGGTATTAATAAGATATTTTAAACATTTTTAATTACTAGAAATACTTTATTTATAAGCTTTAAAAAAACTTAAAAATTAAACAATCGCTATATTATTTCTCTATTTTGAAAACTAATCCAATAGAAAACTACTTAATAGAATACTATAATAATAATAATAATAATTAAAATAGAACTTCTTAGCTTAGAATATACTTCAAAAGAAACTATAGTATTAAAAGAACTATTTTAAAATATTAAGTTTAACTTTAGAGATATTTAAAGAATCTATTATAATAATTACTAAATAATTAGACTAGTAATCTTAAATAGCAAATACTTATCTACTAGATTTTAATATATAGATATTTAATAAATATAGTTTTACTGAAAATACTTAAAGAATAGTTTTAAAGTAGTTTATATATTTATAGATATAATACTAACAAATAGATTCATAAAAAATCTAACTTGAATGAAATTTAAATATTTTAGAATGTTTCTTAATTTTATAGATTTATGAATAACATTCTTAAAACTAGCTGAAATAATAGAAGAAGCTATTTGAGGTGATTTCCTATCTACCTAAATATATAAATAAATAACTTAGACCTATACCTATTTTTAATAAAAAGGTTTTATAATAGTAATATAAAAAATAAGAAAATAATAGAATTCCTCTAATTATTCCTAGGGAATAAGGTTTTCTAGATAAGTTCTCGTCTAGCTAAGTATTACCTGTTTAAAGTTAAAACTTTAAATAAGTAAGTAAGATATTATAAGAAATATATATAAATTAAATTATATAAATATTAAGAAATATTTATAACCCCTAAAAGAAATAGAAATTAGAACCTAAGTTTATCTAAAAAGCAGAAGATGACTAAAGCTAGTAGCTAAAAATACTATAACTCAAACTATAAACTCTAAATCTTTTTATAATAAACAAAATACAAGATTTTAGCTAACTAGAGAACTAGTTATAATTACTAAGGATCTAGGATTATAACTATTTAAAGCTAGCTAGATAAGTAAAATAAGCTAAAGAATTTAAATAATAAAAACTTAAAATACTTAGACTAGAAAAGACTATTTCATTATAGGAGTTCTAATAGTAGAATCTAAGATACTTCTATTTTTAATAAAAGTAGCTTTAAATTCTTTCTATTTCTTTAATTATAGCCTAAAATAAATAAGTTTTTTCATATTACTAACCTTCTTATTTTTTTGACTAAGAAACATTAGATTTAAATAAAGATTCTTAAGCTAAAATACTTATTTTATTAGTTTCTAGAATTTAAAAGACTTCTAAGTATTTTTTAAATACTTTATGTATCTAGTTTAAGACTAGTAAATAAATAGTTTTTAAGCTAGTTTTATACCAGTAGTAATAATTAGAAACTAAATCTCTATTACTAATACTTATGGTATAAAAATAGGCTTTTTAAAAAAAAGTAAAACTTAAATAATATACTATATATAAGATAGTTCAGATTAGCTATAAATCTCTAATAGTCCTTATTTAGAGTAAGCGACTTTCACGTTCCCTAGTAATTTTACTTTTCTTAGAAAAAATAGACTTATTTAGAGTCCTCTTAAGAGTAATAGATTTATCACTAGGTTTTATAAGTTAATACTTAGTAATTTCAAACTAATACTTAAAATTATTAATTTTCAATAAAGCTTCCTAATCTTCAACCTAGGAGGATTTCTTTATTATATTAAATATAGTTTTTAAATATTTCTTAGGAAGTTTAATTACTTTTTTAGTATCTTTCTTACTATCTATTTCTTTATCTATAATAGTTTCAGGTTCTTTATCTTTATCACTAATAATTTCAAATACTAGACTTTCTATTTTAAAGTTACTAGCTAAGTTGTTTTTATTATTATTAGATAGGAGTTTAAAAGTAGAGATTTTCCTCGGATAACTATAAAGATATTTCAAACTAGTAATAGTAGTGAGTATCTTTATTAAAATAGTTCCCTTATTTATAATATTATTAAGCTTAAGTATTTTAGTAAGTTTAGGGGCTAGAGATAGTAATAAATATTCCTATAAGTAAGGGAATTCTATAAGATATAATTAAACAAATAATTTCAGTTAAAATAATTAACCTTTATATTAAAATGAGAAGTTTAAACTACTAATAAAGTTGTTCTTTTTAATAAACTTAAGCTAAGTTTAAATCTTTGATATAAGGTTTTTTTAAATAAACTTATTAAAAGTGAAGAATATATTAATAGAGAAGGAAGATGAAGCGAAGAAATAGGAGTTAAATTATTTAAAAGAAAGGAAATTAGATAAAAACTACCAAATAAAATAAGTTTCTTGGAAAGAATATAGAAAAGTATTTTAAGTTTAAGACTTATTGTTTTTATTAAGTAAATAGGGATAGAAAATAACTAAAGTAAGTATAAATATTAATATTCTATTACTTTTAAGTTTAAGGTTAAGTAGTAATTATTCTAGCTTAGAGATATAATAGGTAAGAATTGGTACTAGATTGTTAATTAAAAGAGATATAAAGTACTTTAGAAAATTAAAAGTAATATTATATTAATTGATATTAGTATTAATAGCTTATTTCTTAACTTCAGTAAAAAGGTCCTTAGGTTTAATAATAACTTTCTTAATAGACTTAAAAGGTTTATTTTATAATTAGAATATTAGTAATAAGTAATAGATATTATTATACTTAAACCTAATATATAGAATCTATATTAATGAAATCTATTACTTATAATAACTATTAAAGATATTAGTATAGAAGAGAAGAAAGAAAACTAGTAGGTGAAAAACTAATAAATAATTTATTTATAATATTTAAAAAGTCCCGCTTGACGTAGTAGTTTAACGTCTAGCTAGCTCTTACTATTACGGTAAGAGTAGTAAGTTCGAATCCTACGGTAAGTAAACACGACTAGTAGCTATATATTTTCTAATTATATAAACTATAAATAATAATTACTACTAGTTATTAATACTTACTAATAGCTATTAGAATAGCTAGTAATTATCTAATAACTAGTAATAGGTATTACTAGCTAGCTAGTATCTAGTATTATATAACTATGATTTTTAAAGAGTAACTATAATAGATAGGCTTATACTTTCCCTATTTATCACTTATTATATTAATTAACTATATCTTACTACTTAAGGTTTCCTCTATAAAATCTATAGTTTTTTAGAACTAGTAATATCTAGTAGATAAATAAAACAAGAGCTAATAACTAGGTATAACTACTTTTGAAAGGTCCCAGAGAAGTATATAGCTTTAAATAGATTAGAGACCTTCAATACAACTACTATAATATATAAAAAGATCAGATTACTAGTAATTTTAGAAGGTTATAACTAATTATTCTTACTAATACTCGATAAAATAGTTAAATATATAATAAATTATAATAACTTTATTAATTCTTTTTATTCAAATATTTAAAGACTTATTTTAGGAAACTATTTATATTTGTTTATTTATTTAGTATATTACTTAGATTATATAAAAGTATTTATAATAGCTCTACTACTAGGGGAATATATAAGAATATATATAGTACTAAAACTACTATATAATTCTACTAACTACTATATAACTCGAGTAGTTTATATAAAGTATAACTATTCTATAAATATATATTCAAATACTTCATTCTAGTTAGAGTAAGATATACTTTTCAATAACTTACTTTTAAACTATATACCGTGTTATTCATTCATTATAATTATATAATCAGAATAGTCTAGTTACTTTAGTTTTATAATCTTTACTTCCTAAATATTAAAAGCTAAATAGTTAAAAGTAATTTATCTAGAATATCCCATTTAAAAATACTATATATAAGTATTATTAAACTTTAATTCTAGGAAAACTACCCTAAAATATAATTGAAAGAATAGAATACTTAGAGATTCTAGGATAATACTAGAAGTATTCAAATAGACTATAAGATCATTCAAAATAGGCTTATATTTAAAGAAAATAAGATTATATTTTCTAAATAACTATTTTATAATAATAGAATATGGGAGAGGCCGATAGCTTGCTCTCTACTATAACTATTAGTAGATATATTACCCCTTAAAGTATAACTTTAGCCCTCCTACCCCCCCCCCTACTAACTACTATAGCTAGCCCCTAGTTAATCTAGGGCTAAACCCCTT
>RYZW01002776.1:0-10818 GCA_004367215.1 Colletotrichum trifolii
GAATAGATTTAGTTTAATATAGTTTAGCTAATTTTCCTATAGTTAGATAAAGTAAGAGAGTTATTAAGAATATCCTTAATAGTCTAAAAAGGAAGAATATACTTGATTTAATGTTAGATAATATTACTCATATTAAAAGCTTCTATACTAATATTATCTTAGAAATACTATTTTTTTAATAAAACTAAGATCTAGTATATAAGACTAGACTATATTCTTAGGTTTAGCTTAATTAAGTATTTTATTATTATAAAATAGTTACTAAGAAAGTATAACCTCGTTTTTTTAAATATAAACCTATTTTAAATTATTTTATAATTTATTTAAGTATTTCTAGTATTATTATAGAATCGCTAAATATTCTATTCTCTTAACTATACTTTGAAATAGCTCTCCTAGAACTAAGGTTTAATAATATTTATATATAATACTTTTAAGTAAGATATCTAGGATGAACTACTTTTAAGTACTTAGTTTTTTATATTCAAAAAGTAAAAATCATAGGACTAAAATGATTAAACTACTCCTACTATATAATAGCTTATCCTTAATAAATTATCTCTAGATAAACTTTAAAATTATATTTAGTTTACTTATTTTGTTATATTACTTAAGATCTATTTAACTTCTCTAAAATATATATAAGTACTTCTTAGGCTCTTATTATTAAAGATAAATTTCTAAGCTTACTTTTTCTATTTTCGTTATTTAATAGAACTTATAATTTAGTCTTTTAATTATTATCAATATTTAAAAAAGAAATAAAAAGATAGAGAGGCTTTTTAATCTATAAGATTTAATAAGATATTAAGAAAGTAGTAATAGTAATTAATAGAGAAACTAGTTATTAGAAATAAGTAATAGAATAAAGAATTAATCTTAAACTATTTCCCTCTTATATTAAAAAGCTAGTTAGAGTAAACAAGTATACTAGAAAAAAGCAAATTACCTAAAGTATCAAAATATTAGAAACTATAAGATTACTATTTAAATTATAAATAGAATTAATTTAAGTAGTAGCTATATTATATAATATATCTCTAAATATTCGAAATAACTAGAAGTTACTATATAAGGTTAAAGAAACCTAGTGTAAATAATAGTTTTATTAGTAAATACTAGAGTATACTTTAAACCTTTATTAAAACTTATAACTTTACTAGGGATAGATTTATATTTATAATTATTCAATATATTTACTTAAGAAATATTATAAATAAAATATTTTAAAAAAGTTATTTAAGGTTAAACTAAGAAGATATATTAAATATCTAGTAAGCTATATCCTAAATACTTATAACCTATATAAGATCTAGATCTTTACTTTTTAGAGGGCTATTATTACTTAAAATATTAAATTTAATAAAATAAGATTTTATTTAAAATAAGACTTGTATAAAGTATTTATAAAAGGGGTTATGAAATTACTAGTTAAATTAATTACTAAAGAGGAAAAAAACCCTATTCTTAAAATACTTAGAGAATTTAGAACAGTAAAAATACTTAATAAAAAAACCTCTCTTCTACTAACTACCCTATTAATATTAGAAATAACTTAAAATATTAAGCTAAACCTAGAATTAGTTTCTAAAACTAATAAGAGAAGTTTAATAATATTTAAACTAATACTTAAATTAATAAAACTAGTCTAGGTCTCTAATTAATAATAACTAGATATAATAACCTTAAGTAAAAATTGGAATTTAGGAAATACACTAATAGCTAGAGAACTAGATAGTATATTTAAAATTAAAAGTCTACCTAGCTAAGAAAAGATATTTATTTTAACTAAAAGTAGAAATAATTATTTTAAGACCCCTATTTAGTTAACTTAGAATAGATTAAAATATAGCTCTAGATTTTAACTAATTAAGTTAAGATCTTTAATTACCTAGGAACTAAGCTAATAAAATAAAAATAGACAATAATAGTAGTTAGAGCTAGAGATTACGATTAGTAACTATATAGTACTCTTAAAAGAATATAATAGTAGTATTTAATATTTCTTAGAATATAAATAAGATAGTTTTACTAGTATTTTTTTATTTAATTAGTAGTAAAAACTAGACGAAAATAGTCTTAATTTCTTAATAGTTTTCTTTATTATTTAAAATATAGTATTAAAGAAAAAGAATCCTTCTACTAAAATTTAAATATACCTTAATTAATTAGTTATACTACTAAAGACTTAGAAAGATATTACTAACCTACTAGAACTACTATAAAGTTCTTTTATTAAAATGATAATAATTAAGATTATAGAATTAAAAAAGAAAAGTACCTAGTAAGAAATAGATTACTAAGATACTGGATCTAAACCCTTTTTTCTTAAATAAGTTTTTACTTATAAGATAAATATAAATAGTTTTCTAGAATAGTATAAAGCGAGGATTTATATATATAAGGATATATAACTAGTTAGTCTATTATAAACTATATATATAGTAAGACTAACTACCTAAACTTTTCAAGTAACTATAATAATTATAGTATAATTTAACCTTAAAGTCTATTAGTTTAATATTATTAATATTTTTCTAAATACTATAAGGGACTTTATTAAACTTCTAATAATAGTCTAATTACTAGATAGATTTAGAATTATAAAGTATTATATAGAACTTAAATATACTTTATATAGATTTCAAGATATACCTCTTTTTAGTATAAAACTTTTTATACTACTCTTAAGTTATTAAACCTCTAGCTATACCTAGAAAAGCTTTATCTATTTAAAAATAAGAGTTTAAGTATCTTTATTCTATTTTATAAAAATAATATTCTTTTCTTATATTATAAAATAGTTAAAAAAGAAGTTTATAAGATTATTAAAAGTATTAAATTTACCTATAAACCTAAGGAATAAGGTTTTATTAAGTATTTCTTAGGAGTTTAAATAGTTAGAAATTATAAGTATTATAAGATTTATTTAATTTATAATATATATATTACTAAGATTACTAAGTATTTTAATCTTAATTATAGCTTAATTCTAATAATATTATTTCTAGTAGTAGCTTTTACTATAAATACTAGTTAAGCTTTATTAAAGGAGATTTATAAGTACTAGATAAAAATCAGTTCAATTCTTTATATTTCTATTATAACATAGCTAGATATTCTATTTATATATGTTCTATTTTCAAAATACTTTATAGATCCTTCTTATATATATATAGATACTATAAATTATATAATTTAGTATTTCTATAAAATAAAATTCCTAGTATTATAATTCAGAAACTTAAGGGGTATTAACGAGATACTTCAAGTACTTTTAATTATTAGAAATACTTTATTTAAAGATTACGAAGAGACTTAAAGATTAAGTTATAGCTATATTATCTCTCTATTTAGAAAACTAATCTAATAGAAAACTATTTAATAGAATACTATAATTATATTAATAACTAGAATAAAACTTCTTAGCTTAGAATATACCTTAAAAGAAACTATAATACTAAAAAAACTATTTTAAAATATTAAGCTTAACCTAAGGAATATTTAGAAAATCTATTATAATAACTACTAGATAATTAGATGAGTAATCTTAAATAGTAAATACCTATCTACTAGACTTTAATATATAAATATTTAATACATATAACTTTACTAGGAATACTTAAAAAGTAGTTTCGAAGTAATCTATATACCAATAGATGTAATATTAGTAAATAGACTTATAAAGAATCTAACTCAAGTGAAATTTAAATAATTTAGAATATTTCTTAACTTTATAGATCTATAAATAATACTCTTAAACCTAGCTAAAATAATAAAAAGAACTACCTAAAGCTATTTCCCTATCTATTTAAATAATATAAGTAAAATAAACCAAAATAATCTTTATTTGTAATAGAATATCTTGGTAGTAGTAATATAAAAAGCGAGAATACATTAGAACTCTTCTAATTACTTAGGGAGAATAAAACTCTCGAGATAAGCCTTTATCTAGCTTAATACTAAAAACTTAAACTCTAAACCCTAGAGTAAATAAGTAGCTATAATAAGTATATAGAAATCAATACTATAACCCCTAAGGGGAGAAAAAGCCTAAGTCTAAACTAAAAATAACTACTTAAAACTAGGAGTATAACTATAACTATAAGTTTTAAATACTCTAGGACCTAACTAAAATATAGGAGGCTTACTAATTAGGAAGCTTGTCGCTATTACTAAAAGACTAGGGATATAGCTACTTAAAGCTAGTTAGGGGGATAATATAGGTTAAGGAGCTTAAATAGGTTAGGATACCTAAGCTAGAAGAAATCATTCAGTAATAGGAATTCTAGTAGTAGATTCTAAGCTATTTCTATTCTTAATAAAATCAGCTTTAAATCCTTCTATTATTATAATTATAACTTAAAATAAGTAAACTTCTTCGTATTACTAACCTTCTTACCTTTTAACTAGAAATAATTAGATTTAAATAAAAAGTCTTAAACTAAATATACTTACCTTATTAGTATTATAGATCTTAAGAATATCTAAATAACTTTTAAATACCTTATAAGTTTAGTTAAAGACTAGTATATAAGTAGTCTTTAAGCTATTTTTATACTAGTAATATTAATTAGAAACTAAATTTTAGCTATTAATACTAATAGTATGAAAATAGGGGCTTCACGAGAGAATAAAACTAGAGTAATATACTATATAGAGGATAGTTTAAATTAGTTATAAATTTCTAATAGTTTTTATTTAGAATAAGTAATTCTTATATTTCTTAGTAGTTTTACTTTTCTTAGTAGGGGTAGATTTAGTTAGTGTTTTCTTTAGAGTGATAGATTTCTTGCTAGGCTTAGCGAGTTAGTATTTAGCGGCTTCTAGCTAATATTTAAGATTATTTATCTCTAATAAAACCTCTTAGTTTCGAATTTAAGAGGATTTACGTATTATACTAGTAGTTGTCTTTATGTGTTTCTTAGGTAATTTAGCTATTATTTTATTATTTTATTATTATCTTCTTCTTTATTAGTAATAGCTTTAAGTACTTGGTCTTTATTACTAGTAAGTTTAGGTATTTCTTCTCCTTTTTTAGGATTACTAGCTAAGTTATCCTCTTTATTATTAAAAAGAAGTTTTAGAGTAGTAATTTTCTTTAAATAATTATAAAGATATTTTAAACTAATACTAGTAGTAGGATCTTTAGATATAGTAGTACTTTTTTCGCGATACTACTTAACTTTAGTATCTTAGTAAATTCGGGGGGTAGTAATAGATATTTAGGTAAGTTAGGAAAGTCTTTAAAACATAACTAAATAAATAATCTTAGTTAAATTAACTTACTTTTATACTAATTTAAGAAATTTAAAGTATTAATAAGGTTTTATTTTTTAATAGAATTAACCTAGGCTTAAATCTTAGAAATTAAATATTTTTAGATATAATTACTAAGGAGAATAAGTATTTAAACAGAAAGAGAAGAATAAAGAAAGAAATAATAATTAAATATCTTAAATAAGAGGTAATTAGATAAGAATTACTAAATAAAAAAGACTTCTTAAAAAGAATATAGAAAAGTATTTTAAGTTTACGACTTGTTGTCTTTATTAGGTAAATAAAAACGAAAAACGCCTAAGTTAACTTTAGACTATAATTCTTAGTTACTTTTTAGACTAGGGTTTAGGAGTAATTATTCTAAGTTAAAAATATAGCTAGTAAATACTAATACTAGATTATTAATAGAAGAGGATAAAAGATATTTTAGAAAGTTACTAGTAATGTTATAGTATTCAGGAATAGGTATAATAATATTATATTTAATAGACTTAAAAGGCTATTCCTATAGTTAGAATATTAGTAATAACTTATATATATTATTATACCTAAAGCTAATATATAGAATCTATATTACTAAAATAAACTACTTATAAGTAAAATAATAATAATTATAAATCTTAGTATAGAAAAGAAGAAAGAAATCTAGTAAGTAAAAGATTGATAAATGACTTATTTATAGTATACAAAAAGATCGGATTACTAGCGATTTTAAAAAGAACTAACTAATTACTCTTACTAATACTTAATAAAAATAGTTAAATATACGATAGATTATAAATATTTTATTAAATTCTTTTATTCAAATACTAGAAGATTTATTTTAGGAACTATTTACCCTATTTTATTTATTTAGTATATTAGTTAAATAATTTAAAGGTATTTCTAGTAGCTCTACTACTAGGGGGGTATATAAGAATATATATAATACTAAGGCTACTATATAACTCTACTAACTACTATACAACTTAGGTAGCTTATATAAAATATAACTATTCTATTTATATATATTTAAACATTTTATTCTAATTAGAAGAAACATACTTTTCAAAAACCTACTTTCAAACTATATACTATATTATTTATTTATCATACTTTAGTAATACTTAAATACTATAAAAAGTATAACTTATATAAATAAATATATAAATACCTTAATTAAAGGATTCTAAGTAAAAGAAAAAAGTCTTTCAGAAAGATTATATAATATATATAAGATAGCTCTATCATAGTTAGTAATAATAGAGTAAATACTATTAATTATAATTAGTCTTAACAGAACATAACTTATAATATATCATTCTTGCTCTAGCCGTTTAATAAAACGGCTATAATTAGGATATTACTAATATTAATCCTCTTTACTTAACGTGATAATTTAATATCTAGCTAGCTTTTACTATCTTATAAAAAGAGTAGTAAATTCAAATCCTATAGTAAGTAAGTAAAACTAGTAATTACAGACTTTCTAGTTATATAAACTATATATCATAACTATTTCTAATTAAAAGCTCTTACTAATAGCTATTAATAGCTAGTAATTACAAATAGCTAGTAGTAGGTATTAATAGTTACTTAACATATAATATTATATAATAACTTAATATAATTCTTAATTAAATAACTGTAATAAATAGACCTATATTCTTCCTATCTATTACTTATTACATTAACTAATACCCGCTTAATATAGTAATTTAACGTCTAGCTAGCCTTTGCTATTTCATAGTAAAAGTAGGAGGTTCGAATCCTATAGTAAGTAAGCGCGACTAGTAGTTTTATACTATAAACTTTCTAATTATATAAACTATATAGTAACTATTACTAGCTATTAGCTTTTACTAATAACTATTAATAACTAGTAACTATCAATAGCTAATAATAGGTACTACTATCTAGTAAGTATCTAGTATTATATAACTATAATCCTTTAATAGATAACTATAATAGATAGGTTTATACTTTTCTTTTATAACATACTTTCCTATTTATTAGATATCGTATTAACTTACTATAGTATTACTATCTCAGGTTTCCTCTACTTAAATAATTCTTTAGTCCTAGTATTATCTATAAGGTATATAAAACGAATGAGAGCTAACTACTAGGTATAGCTTTTTTAAAACAGTTCCTGAGAAGCATATAACTTTAAATAGATCAAAGACCTTGAATACAACTACCAAAATTATATTAACTAACTCTATAATTATAGCCTGAAATTCCCTTTATTTTAATAATCCCTTAACTTTAGTATTATCTATAGAGTATATAAGATAGAGTTAACTTTTCAAAATAACTTACTTTAAGAAGTCCCGAGAAGCATATAACTTTAAACAAATCAGAGACTTCTAATATATTTAATAATTAATATAAGTCTCTTATTAGTTACTACTACCTAGATACTTGTAGATTATAATTTCTTTTAGTATTAATGTTTCTGTTAGTTTATATCTTTTTCTTCTTCTACTATCAATCTTATAATGTTATTATGTATTAAAAAGTTACTACTAGTATTGTATATCAGTTTTACTACTTACTTAATATATTTAGACTAATTATTATTATTTCTATACTATTATTTAGCTAAGTCAATTATCCCTTATCTCATGATATAATTACTCTATTATTACTATTTACTTATAATAAATTAAAAGACTCGTCTATATAGTTATTTAGTTACTTTTACTCTATACCTAGAATAGTATCTAAGCTCTTTACCTTATATATAGATTTAACTATAAATCTTACCTGATAATAGTATTCGTACTAATACTAGCTTATAACTAGTTAAGATAATAATAAAATTACTTATTATTATGAACTATTATACCTCTAGTCCTAATATTTAACTATATAATAGCCACAAACCTTATAGTAATAGTTAGGAAGAGCTTTATTGAGATTAAAGCTTAATATATATAACTAAAAATAATTATTAAGATTATAAAATGAAGAACTTCTTTGAACTTTTTAAAGATAGAAAAAAATAAAATACTTATTTCGAGATGTAAAAACTAGGTATTCAATAATCTATTACTTTTCTATAATTTTTATAATAGAACTAAAATCTTCTTAAAATCTATATAACTATTTAGAAAAAGATAACTATAAGATAAGTATAGAAATGTCTCGCTATAATTATTATAACTAAAGCTGTTAGTATATTAGATTAGGTTTTAATAGAAATATTCTATATACTATAATTAATAAATAATTTATAGATATATAAAAGAAAGTTATCTAGTTGTCTTATTCGTTATTATACTAAGTTAATAATATTTAAGACTAGGTATTAATTATATTATATTTTAATATCAATATTTTATTCATGGGAGGGGTTGATGGCTCGCTTTCTACTGCGACTATTAGTGGATATATTGCCCCCTGAAGTACAACTTTAGCCCTCCTACCCCCGCTAACTATTATATTTAGCCCCTAGTTAATCCGGGGCTAGGCCCCTCGCGGCTATAGCTGGGATACCTGCCCCGCGTTAACCTTTTTAATAATAAATAACTAATAACTATTAAACTAATACTAAAGTACTAGTAATAGGTCTCAGGGAATAATATAACTATTAACTATAGAAGAATAAAGAGTTCAAAGTAATATCTGAAAATAATACTAGTATTAGTAGAAATAGTAATAATAATAGGAAGTTTAGATTCTATAGAAGTAGGGAACTTCGCTATTTTTATAACTAAAATAGAGTTTATCTTTAGAAAAATTAACTTTATATTATACAGAATATTTAGAGCTCCGAGATATATAAACTACTAGAAACCTAAATATTAAGTACTCTAATATTAAAGTTTAACTAATTTAGAAAATAATTAATAAAGGTTATAAAACCTAAACTCTAAAAACTAGTTTTCTAGAGTAAATAGAAAATATAGGGTTATAAGAGTATTCAGAGATTACTTAAGCTTTTTAATACTTTTTACATAGAGATATAGGATATAGAGTTAATATAGACTTAGCTATAACTCTAAATAGAATAATAGACTAAGCTATAAGTCTAATATTCCCCTATAAAGTATATAAAAGATATTATCTTCTAATAATTTGGAAAACGTTAAAAGAATAATAAGCAACTCTAGAAACTATATAGGTAAAAACTTGAGAAAATATAATATAATTAGAAAAACCTAAAACTTGTAAGGAAGTTCGAAAGAAAAGATTAAAATTGGGAAAAATATAAAAAACCTAAAACTTTTGAAGAAGTTTGAAGGAAAAGATTAATCTTTAGAAAAAGGTTAATTTAACTTATTTTTCTTAAAAGAGGGAAGAATATTTTGAAAACTATTCTTTAAAATCCTCTCAATAATATAGTCAAATTTATCTTGCTATAAAGGCTTAGTCAAAAAACTAGTAATATTATTATTTATATTTATATAATAGAGATTAATCTTCTTATTACGAATAAAATCTCTTATAAAGTAATAATAAATATTAATATACTTAGCTTTTTTATAGAATTCAGTATTTTTAGTAAGCTTTTTAGCTAATCGATTATCTATAAAGATAATAGATTTATTTAAAGGCTTAAATCCTGAAGTAATATTTGGAAAGCTATAATTATTATATAAATAAATAACTTCTTTAGTTATTTCTACTAGAGCTATATATTGAGTTTTATAAATAGATAAAACTACTATTCTTTACTTTATAGAACTATAACTTATAGTATTATAAAAATTAAAGTAAAATATATAAGCTAAAGTAGATTTTCTATTATTTAGGTCTCTTGCCTAATCTCAGTTTATAAATCTATATAAATTAAAGATATTAATATTACTATAGTTATAAATTATTTTATAGTTAGGGTCTTCTTTTAAATAACCTTATATTCTATTAAGGGTAATAAAGTATTCTTTAGAAGGATTTGAAGAAAATCTAGATATAGTTATAATAGCTAAAGCTATATTTAGCTTAGTTTTTAAAACTAAATATAATAGAGCTCTAACTCTTTTTTAAAATTCTAAAATCTTTTCTTTTCAAGTTATATTTTTATTCTTAATAAATTTAGATTTATACTTTATAAGAATATTACAGTGGGGTATCGATATTGGGGCATTGTCTGATTGATACCTAGTCGCTAATATTATTAGCTCGGTATAGTAGTTTATAGAATAGCTAGACGATTTTCTTTTCAATATCTATAAGCTATCTTTCAATTATAATATTCGGAATAATTTCATCAAAGCCTAGTCTAATATACTAATAGCTTTAATTATAATAGTTATAATTAGATATTTCTATACCTATCTTATAGTTATCTTTTTATAAGTAGCTATATAGATTTCGAGGAGATTTCAATTCTATTATAAAAGTATAGTATACTACTATTCTAGTTTCTAAGCTATACTAAGGATAGTTTAGTTATAGAAGAGTAATAGATTATGGAATACCTAGCTCTTATAGGCGCTCTGATTTATTCTATCTTTAAGAGGTTTAAAAAAGTTCTTAACCCTATAACCTTAGTAGTTACTTTTAGCTATATATATTAAGCCCTAGCTAGTCTTGATAAAGCTTTCCCTA
>RYZW01002778.1:0-10318 GCA_004367215.1 Colletotrichum trifolii
TATTCTAATATAATATAGTTAATTTTTTATATATATATAATATTTAACGAAGTTATTTATATAGAGATACTATTAGGTTATTAAATACTAGGTAAAATCTATTACTTAAATAAAATATTATATAGTTTTTAGAGATCTCCTTTCTTCTAGTAATACTATTTAGAAATAAGTTTTAAATATCTTAGTTTTAAATTTATTATAGGAAAACTTTATTACTAGTTTAAGGGGTATATTATCTTCTTCTTCTATATTAATAATTATATATTCTTTTTAAATATAAAATAAAATCTACTATTTAAATAAAATACTATATAGTTTTTAGAAATCCCCCTTCTTCTAGTAATACTACTTAGAAATAAACTTTAAGTATTTTAGTTTTAAACTTATTATAAGAAAGCTTTATTACTAGCTTAAAAAGTATATTATCTTCTTCTTCTATATTAATAATTATATACTCTTTTTCCCTTTAAAAATATATCTAAAACACTTATACTAGTAATAAACTTCTAAAAGAAATACTATTTTAAGGAAAACAAAAACTTATAGTAATTTCTTAGTATTAAAGTTATTCAAGATTAAAGAGTATAATAATTATAACTCTTATAAGTAATATATATTAAAAAGCTCTTTAAATACTTTATAAAATATATATAATATATTAAGTAATTCAAAACCCCTCTAAAACTTAATAAACTCTTCTTATAATATAATTAAACCTCTTATATAGAAATTAAATACTACTAACAAAATATTAACTTTATTAACTATACTATGATTATAATGTGACTAGATATTACCCAGATAATAAGCTAATTATTACATTTCAACTAAAACCCTTTAGATAAATACTATATTAAAACTAAATAAATAATATGATACTTTAGTAAAATAAAAAACTTCTATTTTAGATTTAGCTATGAAGCTAGTAATGTATTTAATAACGTTTTTATTACTATAAATACTAGCTTTATAAATAATAACAAATTATTAAAACAAAACTCTTAAATATATACTATATATCTCTTTAGAAACCTAATAATATAATAAACTAATAAATAAAATACTATTACTATTTTAATAACTAAAATAGAACTTTTAATACTATCTCAAACTACTTAAGAAGCTATTTTTACTAGTTACTTTATAATTATATTTCAAATAAGCCTCGTAATAAATATATTTAGTAAACATAAAATATATAAACCTTACCTAGCTATTTAAATCTAATATAATAACTAGTTAATCATATACTTTATAATAACTAAAATAATTTAACTAGATATAAAATTAAAATATATAGATATTCATAACTACTAGTTATAGGAGAGGCTAATAGCTCGCTTTCTACTACGACTATTAGTGGATATATTACCCTCTAAAGTATAATTTCAGCCTTCCTATCCCCCCTACTGACTATTATAGCTAGTTTCTAGTTAATCTAGAGCCGAACCCCTCACAGCTATAGTAGCTAGTATACTAGCCCTATATTAACCTTTTCGTAGATATATTAAGAGGCTTAGTAAAGGTATTTTAAGATTAAATATATACTTTTAGGAGACTTTATAGTTAATAGTTTTACGAAGCTTTTCTAAAGTTACTAGTTTAGCGTTTTCATTATTCAAATTAATATAATAGACTAGTCGAGATACTTAGAGTTATAGTAAGAGGAGGAATTTCGAGGTATTAGGGGTATTAGAAGCCTTATATTTGAGGTACCCCCCTAGTAAATAAGAGGTACTTAAATGACCTGAAAATAGTACTACTCTTCTTACTATAAAAGTAGAGGTTTAATAAGGGTAACGGGGTTATTTAGGGCTTCTTATAAGATATAAATAGAGCGTTAATAGTATTATTTAAAAGGCTAGCCTATAGGTAAAGCCTTTAAAGCTAGAAAGGTATATTAGGAATAACACGTTTAAGCGGTAGAGTTTTCGCTAGAACAAACCTCGGCCGCGGTATTATCCCTATAAGCCTCGCCCCACTTAAACCACTTAAGATAAGACCTTACGTATTATACTTAGCTACGTTTAGTTATATATAATATATACTAGATTTTGCCACCTAATTACGTATAATGGATCAGAAGGCTTAAGTTAGACTTTAGGCGTAATATATCTACTAAAGGTCGTAGTAGAAAGCAAGCTATTAGCTCCTTCCTAAATCTATTAATATAAATAAATTATAGAAGAATATAATAGGTAATTCTAGAGATTATTAATTTCAACTTGATAATTTAAAAATATACCTTAAAGAACTTAGAAACAGCTATTTTATAAACAATCGACTTTAAACTACTCTATTTACTTTCTATTTTAATATAAACTATTAAACTAGTAAGAAGTAACTAGTAAAAGGTTAAGAAGAATTAATAACTCTTAACTATTAGAAAATAAATTATTTAGAATAATATCTAAGAAAGCATTAGTATTAAGGTAAATAGTAATAGTAATAAGAAGTCTAAATTCTTTAGAAAATAGAGAACCTTATAATATTGATATTTAAGTACACTTTACTTTCAAAACAGTTAATTCTATAGTATATATAACCTTTAGCTCCATTATACCAAAGCTACTAAGTAGTCTATATACCAGGTACTTTAGTATTATGGTTTGACTAAGCTAGAGTATAAATAGTATAAGAAATATAACTTTAATTCTAATAATTAATTTTCTATAATAAATAGATAATATAGGACTATAAGAATAATAGAGAATATTTAAACTTTTACTTACTTCAAATCAATTATCAGGATAAATATAGATAGTAGATAATAGGTAGAATTCTAAGACCTTCTTTAAAATATATAGGATACATATATCCTTTATAATTACAAATATAGTAAAAACTCTAAAAGCTATAAAGAAAAAATAGAGATAGTTTGAAGGATTAAAATCTAAAAGGCCTGAAACCTAGAAGAAGCTTGAAAGAGAAAGCTTAAAAATAAAGCTGAAATATCAAGAAAAATTAGAAAATCCTAGAACTTATAAAACGTTAAAGGGAAAGATTGATTTTTAAAAAATAGACTCTTAAGACTATTGTCTTATATAAAAGCTAGATATCAAAATTTCTTTATATAATCTTCTTCATAATATTATTTATATTAACGTAGCTTAGAAGCTTTTCAAAAACCTAGTAATATTATTATTTATAGCGATATAATAGAGATATATCTTGGTATCTTAAATGGGATATCTAATATAATCATAATGAATATTGACATACTTAGTGTTTTTATAGACTTTGGTATTTTTAGTAACTTCTTTAGCTAATTTAATTATTTATAAAGAAAATTAGTTTATTAATATATAAAAGTATAGCTAGAGGGTTTGATTGGGAAAAGCTTAAATATATAGGTAAAGTCTATATTACTATATAGATTATGGTTTAAAGGATCTACGTTGTGATTTTTCAATATCTTTTGTGGAATTTGTATTACATTACTAACTATTTGTTATGTATAATATTTCTTTTAATATTAGTAATTATTTCATTATAATACTATTATCTATTTAAATGATTTGTTATAATTTAAATAAAAGCATTTATTCTTATTATAATTACTATTAGTTTTTTATTTAGCTTTTTCTTTTTCTGAATATATTATTATTATCCTAGGAATATTTTAACCTCTCTGACTTTATAGTGTTCTTTTAGTAGGAATTGGTTTTTAAATTTTGTTTTAGTCTTTTATGATGTTTTGTTGTATATTTAGTAAGTGTTATTTATTCTTTCCATATATATTCTATTATTGTCTAGTTTTTCATTTTCCTAATGTTTGCCATTCAGATATTCTTCTCTATTACTTTACTAATTATTATTATTTATTTCGTTTTGTTTTTTTCTGATCTATATACTACATATTTTATAATGACATTCTATAGTATTATTAGTATCATCATCCTTCATGTATTTATTTATAATAGTGAGAAAGGTATTAATAAGGGCTTTCTTTATTTGTCGTTTAGTAATTATATGTTTTACTTTAGTTATTTACTTTAATTTGGTATTAATGTAGAAGGGTTGCTTTATATTACTAGCAAATATATTTTAGGAAAGAAATTCGGAAGAAGAATTAATAAAAGTATCATAGAATAAATTAATGTTCTACTATATCTTTACTACTTATATAACGTTTGATAGTTTAGGTTTTTTCCCAGTTATATAATATTACTTGAATAACTTAGAATTGAATCCGTATCTTTTACTGAATATTCAAGTAAAATATTATAATTTCTCAATATAAAAATAAGTCATTTGATGTTTTCTTTAAGGTTTTAGTAAAGTAGTAGTGTACAAATAACATTACTTATCATCTTTTTACTTGTATAATAAGAACAAAGTTTAGTTTAGAATATTTCCTTTCTTAGGAAATGTTATTTATTTAGAAGTACTTAGATATTATATATTTTATCATTATAAGTCTATCGAACATTTATTTTATTATTATTATTAATTAAATAAATGTTATAAGATTCTAAGATTTAAAGCAGAAGTATTGTACTTTTCATTTATTATATAGTTCAGTTATTTCCATATAATTACTTCTATCATTATTTTAGAATAGTAGTTTATCTATTTCTTCAATTTGTTTGATTATTCTTTAGTATTGAAAGATACTAAGGTTTGCTTCCTTATAGAATTATCTTAATTTAACCATAACATCTATAACCATTTCATTATTTGATTTGAGAATGATATATTTAAATATCTTATTAGTATGACTAGTCGTTAGCTTATTCTTTATAAGTCTGGTTTCATTCTATTTTACTATATATATATTTCTAGCCTATTTGTATTTATTGATAGTAGTAATAAAGATAATAATAAGAGTAACAATAAGAGTTGAGAATTCAGGGTGATAGAAACTATTTGATAGTTTTCTTAATTTGTTGTTCATGATATCAATATAGTTATATACATTATAAGTAATTATATTTTATTTACTAAAATCTATTCAGTAAGCTTTTAATGCTATTCTATTTTTTATAATACTAATAACTTTATTGTTAAAGGGGAACTTGAAGATAAAAACATTTAGGAAAAAAGATTCTTTATTAAAAAAATATGAGATTTATTCAGGTATTATTATACTTACCTCTATAGCTTCTATGTTTAGTAGTTGTTAGTTTGTTATTTCCAAAAGAGTTATCTTATTTTAAAATATTACTATTATAAAAAGGGTTTTTATTACTAAGGAAGTTACTATATTTATAATACTTATTATATCTACTATATTTATTATACGGAACGCCTAGCTCTTATAACTACTCTATTCTATTCTATTTTTAAGAGGTTTCTAAAGGTTCTCAACCCTATAACCTTAGTAGTTACTCTTAGCTATATATACTTAACCCTAGCCTGAATAAAGTTTTCCCTATATAGATTATTACTATAAGGTCTTCTACTACTATAGGTTAAATATCAGAACTAGGAGAATAATTATCTATAATAATAAGTAATTTCATTACTATTTTAGCTAGTTATAGACTAGTACTAGTATAAATACTATTATTACATAAGACTTTTAGTTAAGCTCATATATAGAGTAAAAAGCTTAGATACTATTTTAAGTATAGAGTAAAAGTAACTAAATAAAAACTATATTTATTATATTTATTATATTTATTATATTTATTATATTTATTATATTCAATCTATTCATTATATTCATTATATTTATGATACCTACTAATTTTATTATTTTTATTATTTTTATTATTTTTATTATTTTTATTATATTTATTATTTTTATTATTTTTATTATTTTNATTATTATTATTATTTTTATTATTTTTATTATTTTTATTATTTTTATTATTTTTATTATTTTTATTATTTTTATTATTTTTATTATTTTTATTATTTGTATTGTTTTTATTATTTCTATTTTTTCTATTTGTTTTATTTTATTTTTATTTTTATTATTCTTATTATTTGTATTACTTTTATTATTTCTATTATTTTTATTATCTTTACTATTTTTATTATTTTTATCATTTTTATCATTTTTATCATTTTTATCATTTTTATCATTTTTATTATTTTTATTATTTTTATTATTTTTAGTATTTTTATTATTTTTATTATTCTTATTATTTTTATTATTTGTATTATTTTTATTATTTGTATTATTTGTATTATTTGTATTATTTGTATTATTTATATTATTCTTATTATTCTTATTATTTTTATTAGTTTTATTATTTTTATTATTTTGTACCATTACTAATATTGTTTGTTACTTCTATTATTTATATTACTTTTATTATTTTTACTTTTGTATTATTTCTTAAGAAAAGGTTTAAAGATATTCCGATAAGAATATACTTAAGATTTAGATATAAAGACTACGTTTTTCTAAATATACTAATTGAAGTATTATCAAAGTATATTAGGTTTTCTCATTTAAAGATATATATCTTTTGTAATAAAATCTATTATAATTCCCCAATTTAGGAATGTATTTGTAGAATAATAATCAAGAGATTTTAATCGTCAACAGAGTTATTCTTATTTTAGTATATTATTATTAAGTTTTTGGTGTTAGTATTAGGCTAATTAGTTTATTTTCTATAGTATTAGATTATTTATTCTTTGAATTTCTAAACAGTTTCTTAGATATTACTCAAATTAACTATAGCTTTCCATGTATTAAAATCCATAAATCATATAGTAAATTCTATAAATCAATATTCATTATATCTCTCTCTTTATTCTTTCATAGTTTATTCTACTTTGTATTTTATAAAGTTATTTTTGAATTCAGGGGAAATAGCTTAGCTATTAGTCTTTCTTTACTTTTGTACTTATAATTTAAGTAACGAAATAGGGCAAATATTGTATATTTAGTAGTATTGTTTTAGTAGATATATATGTTATGTTTATTTATCTATTGCCTTATCTATTAAGACTTTACTATATTTTAGTATTAACTTTATATATTTGAACTTGAAGCTATTTATTAGAAACTTAAGAATTGTTTTTTTAATTATATATATGTAATTAATATTTTAAGTTATCTATTTTTACTTAGACTATCACTTTTATTAACTAATATTCTACTATTTAGTAATATAGTAGTTGTATTAAAAGTCTTTGGTCTATTTAAAGTTATATACTTCTCGGGAACCCTTTAAAGGAAACTATACCTAATAGTTAGCTTTTACCTTATTTACTTACTAGATACTACTAGTTCTGAGGAACTATAGAAACTATAGAAGAAACCTTAAGTAATAAAATATAGTTAGTTAATATAATAAGTAATAAATAGGGAAAGTATAAGCCTATCTATTATAGTTACTCTTGAAAGATTATTATTATATAATATTAATACTAGCTAGCTAGTAATACTTATTACTAGCTATTAATAATTACTAGCTATTTATAGCAGTAGTAGTAAGTACTAATAGCTAGTAGTAGCTATTATATATAGTTTATATAATTAGAAAGCACGTATATACCTACTAGTTACACTTATTTACTATAGGATTTAAACCTACTACTCTTACTATAATAGTAAGAGCTAGCTAGACGTTAAACTACTACGTCAAACAGGTAACTATTTAGTAATATTTTAATTAATATAGGTAATTTACTTCATAATGTTTTATATTGTCAGGTTTTACTCTACTTTATATCTAAGTATTCTTAAGTAGAATTTATATAAGTCTTCTATTAATGAGTATTTAGTAGTATTATATTCATTACTATTATAAAGAAATATAATTTCTTGACGTTATAGTATTTAGGTAGTAAGTAAATTACTTGTAAATACTTTAAAGTAATAGTTTAATATTTAATATATCCCTGCTTAACTTAGTAGTTTAATATCTAGCTAGCCTTTACTATTTTATAGTATGAATAGGAAATTTGAATCCTATAGTAAATAATTATAACTAGTAATTATAGACCTTTGAGTTATTTAAATTAAGTACAGTATTTAGTACTAGCTATTAACTCTTACTAGTAGCTATTAATAACTATTAATAATTAATAGCTAGTAATAAGTAATAGAAGCTAGTAGTAAATGGAATATAATAATTTGGTACAGTTCTATAAAAAGTAATTAAAATGGATATAAGCCTACACTTTCCCTTTATAATATACTTTCTATATTTATCAGCCTTCATATTAAATAATTATATTATTATTACTTAAGGTTTCTACTATTTAAACAGTTCCGTATCTTTACTATTATCTATAAAATATATAAAGTAAGAGCTAACTACTAGGTATAGTTTCCTTTAAAGGGTTCCCGAGAAGTATATAATTTTTAATAGATCAAAAGCCTTCAATAAAGCCATACAATATTTAATATATCTTTTTTGATTATTTGTTTATAAGTAGTATATTATTAATAGTTACTATTTAATTAGTTGTTTTACCATAAACACCTCCTAACATTGGCTAGTAAGGAGTTTACTTATATTATTAATATTATTTTCTAGAATATGAAATTAATATTTTATTTTATTAAAACGTATAACTATCAAGTCTATCATTACTATTATGTTTATTATTATAATATATATTATGAATTCTATAAACCTATTTATTATAATTAAGAAAGTGATATATATGTTATTATATCTATATATAACTTTTAGAAACTTTATAATAAACTTTATACATATTTTCTAAAATAGTTTTGTTAGTATTAGAGGCTTACTACGAGAAATACTTTCGTACTACTTTAATAGAGTTATAATAGATTTAAAGAGTTTATATTCAAAGTAAAAAGTCTTTACTAAAGTATAAAAGTAGTAGTTATATTTAATTTCTAATAGTAATATCTTATATAAAGCCTAAAGCCTAGATCTATAATATACTCTCTATCATCTTTCTACTTTACTTTTAAAACAATACTTACTATTAATAACCTTATTGATATACTAGTAGTTTCTAATTACTAAATTTAGCCTAACTAATTAGAACAATCTATCTAAAATACCCCCCTTAAATACTACTAATATTACACAATCCTACTAATAAGAAAATTCAAATACTACTAATATTCAATAATCCTATTAGTAAGAAGATTTATATTATATTTACCCTAAGTAATTTTATACTATATTCCCCCTTTTATTAATCTATAAGAAACCTTTTCCTCTTTCTTTATATAACTCTATTTTCTCTTCTCTAGAATTATATAGTTTCTCTTTCTATATTTATTATAATACTAACATTTTACTACTTTTCTACTTTACTTCTTTTTCTTATGTTGTATTTATTATTATATCTATTACTATCGGTAACGCTATACAATATAGTATACGCTACCACGCATAACACATATATTTCTATATATATATATAATATACATAAACTATATACTTCTATATATATATGGTATATATAGCTATATACCTATATACTTTACTAGTAATACTCATTATTGACAATCGTTTAATAGTATAGTAGTTAATAAATAACTATTATACTATAGATCTAGCGTTTTATATGATTATATGTATATAATTACATATATATAGCTATATAATATGATAGTAGTAATAATAAAAACTAGAATATTGTTTATACTGATATAACGAGATTACGTATAATATATAATTATCCTCTATTAAATAAACTAATACTAATTAATAGTTAACTTATCTATTATTACTATACTACAAATTAATAAAGTTCTTTATACTAGAGGAAGTAATTATAAACCTTTTATTTAAGATCTATATAAAATACAAGATTATAACTATTTATTTAAATACCTTGGAAATATTTCCCTCTATTAAAATCTCTTACTAAACCTCTTTAAATTATATATTAACTTTTTTATTAAAACTATTATTAAGGAATTAACTACATACTTGTTGAATAGCCTAGTTAAAAATATTTTATAAAATACTAAACAAATAAACTTAAATAATACTCTTTAATACTAAATAGAAAGTATTTAGTAAATATAATAACTTTTTAAGAATATTACTAGAACTTTATAATATATAAGACTTATAGTATCTTATATGCTTTATACTTAAGAAACCTATATAGTATTTCGAAATTTCCTATTTCTTCTTGAAAGCTTGCTTTTCTTTAAAAGCTTCTTACCCCTTCTATTAATATATCTAAACCCTATTCTAAATTAAACTTTAGATCAAACCTTACTATAGTAAAGGTTTAAGTAGCCCTAAATAGTAATTATTTAATCCTAGAAACATTTAAGCTATATATTAATACAGATTTCTTTACAAACCTTTTTAAAATTAACTATATTAGTTTTATAATTATGAATACTAAGTATATTACTATTTAGTTACTTTTGCTCTATACTTAGAATAGTATCTAAGCTCTTTAC
>RYZW01002779.1:0-10807 GCA_004367215.1 Colletotrichum trifolii
AAGGGTCTGGTATTCATTGTTGTTATTATTATGTTATATACTTACACATAGGCATATAAGGCTCTAGATCTATAGTATACTATAGTACTTAGCTATAGCTAGTGACAGGTATCACTAGGGGGGATAAGGGTATATAGCTATATATACCCTATACTTATAAGGCGTATAGACACGTATACTATATACGTATAGAGGCATACATACCTTGAGCGTTAATATATACCTTGCAGTATAGTATTACCGATAATAGTTAAGAAATTTCAATATAAATCTCTTCTTCTAAATCTCTATATAAAAATACTCTAATTATATCAATATAGTAAATCTCCTAGTTTTAAGCTATAACTATAACTAAAAAAACTCTAATAATAACTAGATTAGAACCTATAGTAAAAATCTAGAAATAATCTATACTATACTTTTACTAAAAACCTTTAACTACTAAATAAACTTTATATTTATTAACAGTCCTATCTAGGTTAAGCTTACACTTAAAAACCTATCTTATAACTATAGGTTTTTTCGTAGGCTTTTTATTTAAAAGCTATTTAGTAAAAATAGCCTTAAAAACCACTCAATTAATTAACTAACTAATCTTAGTATAGATAGTCTTAAGCTAATTTTCTCTTTTAGTACTATTTAAAGCCAATTTTAATATCTAAAGCTCTAAGTAAATAGTAAAGGTATAAAGTCTAGAAAACCTTATAGGTAGTAAAGTTTCTATAATTACTATAGTAAGCTCTATTTTATTAATACTAGAGTCTGAAATAGTAAGAAGTACCCCCTCTACTATAGTATCAACAGATTTAAAATAAATCATCAAAGCCAACCTAGATTTATAGAGTCTAGTAAGTATAAAAATAAAAGTAATTTTAGAAATATATCTATAAGATATAAAAAAACCTTCTTCTATAAAAACAGTAAATCTATTACTATTTTTACGTTTTTCAGAAAAGTAATATACTAAAACTTTAATACTTATAAGCTTCGGAGCCTATAAATTAGGTTTATTATTTCTTTCAGGGGAGAAATAACCTAATAAAACCTATAAGGTGGTAACTAAAAATCTTATTATAGCGGTCAAATTAACTAATTTAACTACTATAGATATAATAGTATCCTAAATATAAAAAAGTAGCTTTTCTAAAAATAAAATAATATAGGTCTTTTCGATTAAAAACCTATTAGTATACTCTGTAATACTATTTTGTTCGGGAATATAAAATACTAAGGTTTCTATAATAATACCCCTTTCTTTTATATAACCTTCTAAAAGTTTAAGTTTCAATTCTTAGCTATTATTAAGGTATAGAGCTTTAGGATAACGCCCTAGTTGAATCTTATAATACTCCAATTAAGCTATAATATGGCTAAAAATATCTTCTTTTTTAACTATAAAATCTATAGCTTTATAGGAAGTATAGTAATCAGTATAGGGAATAGTATAATTATTCCTAGTATTACTAGTAAGGCTTACTTTAATCAAATTAATACAGATTTAATAAAGTAGTTCCGTAGCTTTATTATAGCTAACTTTTAACTATTACCTAACTATCTTACTTTTAGTATAGTTAAAGTACTGTAAATCAGCTTCTTTTAGCTGATTTATAGGTATCTTTTCTGTAATCTTAGCTATTTAGCTAAAAAGGGATAATTAGAGTACCCTAGACAATAATACTACTCTATAGTAATAGTTAGTACCTCTATAATTATAGAGGTATTAACTATAAAAGCCTCGAAATCTACTATAAAGCCTTCTATAAATCGAGAAAGGTTCTATAATTTAGTGGATAAATTAACTAAGATTTCAGAAAACTCTATATTACAGCTAGTAGATACTATAAACCCTACTAAACTATAATCAGAATTATCTATAAACTTAGCCAATTTCAGTACTATAGTTGAAGAAAGTTTCCTTCTGTATTTTCCAAAAAAGCCAAGAATTATAATAGCTGTTAATAAGTAAAGGCTCTATAGCTTTTTCGGCTATAAGTAAATAAAACCCACACCATAAATTCAGGGCTGTAAATAAGTTATTTTTAGCGTTAAATAAGATATTATCCCTAATATAACTACTGTTATTATAGTATAATACTCCAGAAAAAATATTACTAGGAAATTCTAGAATATAAAAGATATTAGTTAATTTTATAATATTTATAAAGCTTCTATAATAAATAGGTAGTTCTATAATACCTATACCCGAGGGATTTATAAAACCCCTACCTATAAATATAGAAACTAGGTTCTATAAAGTATCTGTTTCAGTAAAGAACTGAAGACTATTAACTATATAAATAGTAAAGCCTGTATTATAAAACTAATAGTCTTGATTAAGTTAAAGTACTATAGGTTTAGAAGTTTTTTTAGTACTTAATAAAGAATCTTTCTAATAAGTAATACCTATAAGTACTATAAAAACCTTATTTATAGAACTTTTAGGCTTTGTTTTAGTTATTGTAACTAAAGCTAGAGAAGTTATAAAAACCCTAGGGGTAGGCTTTTATTAGCCTACAAGAGGCTTCGAATCTTTCGAATAATCTTTTCAGTAGGATTTACCTCTTTTAGCGCCTCTTTTAGCACTATAAGTAAAGCTTCTAAATCTATTTTTAGATTTTTCGGTTTTTTCAGAAAGGTTAAGTATAGTAGACCTTCTAAAAGGCTTTTTAGCAAAGCTATTCTATATAGGAGTATCAATTTCCCTATAGTTTTCGTCTAAAATATTAGCTATAAAAACCTAAAGAGTAAGGGGCTCTTTTAGCCTTAAATTGGACCGTTACTACTCTAACTATATATGGAAAGAGCGCTATAGGGCTACTATAAAAACAGTTATTTAGTTCATATCGTCTATATTAATACCTATAATAACTAACTTAGATAAGTAGCCCTTTAAAGTACTAATAGATTCGGTAAAAAAGCTATAATTTTCGAATTTTATAACGTGGAATTCGAAATATAACTATTAATAAAGAACAGGACTAGTACTTTTATAAATTAGCCTTTAAGGAAGTTATAGCTATATAGGGGTCTTGAGAATTAAGAATAAGGCTTAAAGGCTTTACTATGATATTTTACTAAATAAGTAGTAGAATGCACTTTCTGTGATTCTAATATAGTTTTATAAGTTTCCTCGTTTTCGAAAAATTCGAATAAATCTAGAAGCTTAAAATAAAGTTTTAGGGAGTAAAACTAGGTAGACTAGTTTTTAGCCCTTATAAGTCTTTGTTTTTCAGATATTAAATAGCTTGTAATAGCTTTAATAGTATTAGCTATAGCTATAAATATAGTAAAGTAAACAGCTAAAGGGCTTTATAAATAGCTAAGAATTTAGCTAAAAATAAACTTAAATACTACTTAATAGCTAAATAGTAAAATACTAATATAGAAAATCAGTTAAAAAGCCTAAATTTTACTTGATAGCGAAGTAGTATTACTGATATAGTAAATCGGATTTTTAAAGGTTAAGAATACTACTAAATAGTAATAATAATACTAATATCAAAGATTAGTAGTTTAATTTTTGAAAAAGTTGATTTTAGTTTAATTTAAATAAGTTGAATATATTGAATAAATATTTTATAAAAGAAGCAAAGTAAAGTTGAAATAGTAACTCTAGGGTTACTAGTAAGTTAAAGAGAAGAAACTCGGATAAGTGAATATATGTAATATTCTTATATTAAATACTCTATTAGCTGATAAAAATAGTCCAAAGTTTTTGAGATATATTAGATAATTTAATTAACGTGTTTTATTCAATTCGATAAAGTAAGCTTCGAGTTCTGATAGAAGAATATAAGAAATAAAATTCTAGGTTTATAACTTGTTAAAAAGTAAATAGATATATAGTTTACTTCTAGTAAAATAATACTTAATCTTAAAAGTATATATATTAAACATTCTTAGAGGAAGAGAAAATAATATAAAAGAGTGAATAATAGTTATATTTAGTAAAAGAATATTATTATTAGTTGATCTAAATATATGCTAAAAGATAGCATAAAAGCCTTCTTTTATAGTACTATACTTAGTTCTAGAATATTCTAATTAGTAATTATTAGAATATTCGAGTAATATAGGTTTATGTAAGTAATTACGAATCCTAAAGTTAATTACTAGTAAGTACCCTGTAAAAGGAGTAGGGTAGAATGTTCTAGAGAATATTTAACTGTAAGCCGAGTACTATTATAACGTAAACACCTATAGCCTGATATTTTAACAAAGATTAATAAAGATAATTTAGTTAGAGATTTCAAAGTTGAAAAGGAATAGGAATTTGAAACCTATTATCAATAAAGAAGAGAAATCTAAGAATAATATAAAGAAAGAGGGAAATTAAGAACATAATATTAAACTAGTTTAGCTTTTTAAAGAAATATTTAAAAACTATAGCTAGTATTATAAGGAAATCCTCTGAAATTAGGAATTAAGAAGTTTTATTAGAGATTAATAATCTTAAATATTAGCTTAAGATTACTAAGAATTGACTTATAAAACTAAGTAAGAAATCTATTACTTTAAATAATACTCTAATTCAATCTACTATTTCTAAGAAAAGTAAAATTACTAAGAAATACAATATTTATCTATTCTAGATAAAGATTATTAGTAATATATAGCTTATTGAAACTATTTTTTATAGAGTTTAGAATTCAAGTTTAATTTTTCCTTAATACCCTTATCTTTATATAATTAATATTAGTAGTACAAATTCGGTTTCTAATTATTACTACTAGTATAAGACTAATTTAAAAACTATATATTTTCTAGTTTCAAATAAAACTTATAAGGGTTTTTAGAAATACTTAAAGGTTCTATAGATTTTAGATACTAATAAAGTAATTATCTTAGCTTATGATTTCCTATTAAATCTAATTTTGTTAAGTTGAAAAATAAGAAAATCAGAAATATAAAGAAACTTATTTACTGAAAGTTATTTGGTTACTTTTACTTTATACCTAGAATAGTATCTAAGTTCTTTAGCCTATATATAGATTTAACTATAAACTTTACTTAACAATAGTATTCATGCTAATACTAGCTTATAACTAGTTAAAATAGTAATAAAATTATTTATTATTATAGATAATTATATTTCTAGTTCTAATATTTAATTTTATAGTAATAGAAGACCTCGTAGTAATACTTTATATACGGAGAATCTTATTAAAATTAGAGTTTTATATATAGTTAGTTAAAAATAACTATTAAAGTTATAAAGTTGAGAGCTTTTTTAAATTTCTTCAAAATAGAATAAAATAGAGTATTAAAAGCTAAGTATTCCGTAATTTATTACTTTTCCGTAATTTTTATAATAGAACAAAAATCTCTTCAAATCCTATATAGCTATTTTTAAAAACATAATTATAAGATAAGTATAGAAATATTTAACTATACCTATAATAACTTAGATTATTAGTATATTAGATTAGGTTTTAAAAACATTGTTTTAAATATGATAATTAAGAAGGGATTTATAGATATTTTAAAGGAAATCGTCTAGTTATTCTATAAGCTACTATACTAAGCTAAGAATATTAGAAACTAAGTATTAATTAGATAGTACTTTGTTATTAATATTTTACTATGATACTAGTTTCTAGATATTTTAGAGTATTATAATACTATAATTATAGAGGTTTTAAAAGTTATCTAGTTACATTAGAAATATCCGTATCTATATAAGTATTATTTACATATTAGGTATGTTTAATATATTAAATATATTTGCTAATGAAAGTAAGCTAAGTTTTACTATATCTATATAGAGATTATAAGTTAGTTTATATTAGTAGTAGAGAACTTTCGTATTAGTAGTATAAAGTTTTATTTTAGGGGTGGGTAGGGACTAGCTAATAATAAGGATATTAAAGTTATAAATATTACGGTTATAATAAATATTTAAATAAGGTACTTATAGTTAGTAGTAATTAAATATCTTAAGCTATTTAAATTATATATTCATAGCTATAAAGGTATAGAAATATGAGAGTATAAGGTTATTATAGAAAGGATTATTAGTAATTTATTATTAAAAAAGTTAATATAAGGTAGGTATACTAATTATAGTTACAAGGGGTTTAACCCTAGATTAATAAGGGGCTAGCTATAATAGTTAGTAGGGGTGTAGGAGGGCTAAAGTTATACTTTAGGGGGTAATATATCTACTAATAGTCATAGTAGAAAGCGAGCTATTAGCTTTTCTTTTATTTAAAGTTATAATTAAAATAATAGAAAGACTGTAAACTTATGTTTATTAAAAATAGAAATATTCCTAATTCTACTATTAGAACTCCTATTATCAAAATACTTTGATTTGTTTTACTCTGATATTTTCAGTACTATTTCTTTTTATTTTAGTATTTTAAATATTATTTCTTATTTAAATATTTTCTATTCAATTTATTCTTAAGCTACTAGTACTTTTAACTAGGTTTCTTATTTGTCAGGAATAATACGCTCGAGTAATAGAGTTTTCGCTAGAATAAACCTCGGCTGTAATACTATATCTACAAACTTTACCTTACTTAAACTACTCGAAATAGAACCTCACGCAACACACTTAACTATATTTAGTTACATATAATATTTACTAGATTGTACCCCCTAATTATATATAATAATTAAAAATCTTATAATACTAAAAAGCTACTAGGCTAAAAAGAATGTATTATACTAAATCTATATATTTTAACTATTAAGATATCTACTAAAAGTACCCCTCTTCTAGTTATTAAAAGAACTAATTAGTAGCTTATCTAATATAATGCTTCTTAAATAGAAGCTAAAACCTATAACTTATAAAACTACCTTAATCCTAAAATAATTACTTATTAAAGCTTCTTTTTAGAGTTTCCTTAAAAGCTACTCTTAAGTAACTTTCTAAAAACTAAATAATACTAATAAATCTATAAGATACTTAAATTAACTACTCTTAAAAACTCTACCCCTAGAAGAATTAACTATAAAAAAACTCAATAACTCCTAGTAAATATTACTAAAGAAATTTATATAAAACGTATTATAGATTTTATAAAGAAAAACCTAAGAACCTATATAATTTTCTATAGTTTCTATACTTTAAAAACTTAAAACTACTAATATAAATAATAAAACTAAACCTATCTAACAAAATAAATCCTCAAATATATAACTAAAATATTATAATACTAGTATTACTATTTAAGTAAGGGATATTATAAATTTTATAGAGAAAAGCCTAAAAGCCTATATAACCCTCTATAATCTTTATACTTCGAGGGCTTAAAATTACTAATATAAGTATTTAAATTAAATTTACCTAATAAGTTAGATTTTTAAATATATAAGTAAAGTATTATAGTACTAGTATTACTATATAGAGGAGGATATAGTAGTATAGGTTATGAACCTCTATAACTACTTTAGTATTATAGATAATCTATACTTCTAAAATACTACTATAGTATACTATAAGATACTCTAGTCCCCGAGACTTAAGTATTTTACTATAAAAGTAATAACTAAAATATAGTTTTAGAAGTAATAAGATACTATATACGAGGCTTAAGTAGTAAAACCTCTATAACTACTTTAATACTATAGATAATATATACTTTGAAAATACTACTAAAATATACTATAAGATACTCTAGTTCCTAACACTTAAATACCTTACTATAAAAATAATAACTAAAACATAATTTCAGAAATAATAAAATACTTTGTGAAAAACTTAAATAATTAATTATACTCTATCTATTACTAAAATACTTTGAATTCATAATCTCAAACTTTCGCTAGTTCACTTATTAATTAAATCTTATATATAAAACTATATATTTATAATCCATAAATATTGGAATTTAATATTCCTAGATAAAATATAAAATTATCTTAGCTATTATAAAAACTGTATAATACTTCCTTAAGACCTTATAGTATAACAAAATAAACTATAGTATTTTTAGTATTTTAACAAAACTCTCTACTCCTATTTTAAATACTTAAAATAATAAAAGATAATTCTAAACCTTAGATAAACCCCTATACTTTCTAAAATATAATCTAAGCTACTTATGAATATATTATTACTATATATACCCTGAGCTAACCTAAAGAAACTAGGTATTAAATACTTTGACTAAAAAGGAAATTAAGTAATTACCTACCTTAAATCTAAATTTCTAAAACAAATCCAAAACTTTAAATAATAGTAATTATATAGCTAGCTTATTAGCTAAGATAAGTATAATACTATATAAAAATATACTACAAAAAAACCTTAGTAATATTTTCTCTAATATTCTTTTATTTTTAATTCAAATATCTTAATTTATATCCTCGAGAATATAAAATATTCTATAACCTTCTAAGGAACTCCTATAAAAAGCTATACTTAATATAATATAAAACCTATACTAATTAAAAGCTATAGAAATACTAAGATCTTTATTTAAACTATAAAAAACAAAAAAATCAAACTATATTTCTATAATATTACTTTCTATACTACTCTAATAATAAACCTCATTTGTTTTTAATAGTTATAAAATAGAACTACTAGTAAAATACTAAACTAGATTACTTATTTAAACTATAAAAAGAAAATTATTCTAAAATTATAACTATTGATATTGAATATAACTAGTAAATCCTTAAATACTATATACCTTATAAGAAGTCAACTATTTCAACTATATAATTAGTATAATATAAGCCTTCCCCTAAATATTACTAGTACTAGTAATATAGTATAAATACTATTTAAAAACCCCTAAAAATAATAAATAACTCTAGTATGAATATTCAAAATATCTTAGTAGAAAACCTCTAAACTATTTTATCTTAGCTATATAAAATATTTAGATTACTAATAACTACTTAAAGTATAATAATTACTAGTTTACTTAAAGAATATACAGAATATATAGTATCAATAAAAATAAATAAAAAGTCTACTATATAGAATATAAAAATACTTTATATATTACTTCTAAAGAATATATTATTTTTAAATTTTACCCATATTACTAGAACTATAATAACTATACCTCTACTTTAAAACTTGTAAACTTATTATATATAATTAGGGGGCAAAATCTAGTATATAATATATTTAACTAAACCTAGCTAAGCGTATTACGCGAAGCTCTATTTCGAGTAGTTTAAGTAGGGTAAGCCTTAGTAGAGACAGTACTATAACTAAGGTTTCTTCTAGCGAAAACTCTACTACTTAAATATACTATTCCTAATATACTTTTCTAGCTTTAAGGGCTTCATTTATAAGCTAACTTCTAAATAATACTATTAATACTCTATTTATATCTTATGAGAAATACCCTAAATATCTATATTATTTTTATTAAACCTCTACCCCTATAGTAGGAAGAGTAATACTATTTTTAAGTCATTTAGGTATTTGTAATTTACTAGGGGGCGTTTTAGGTATAAGGTTTCTAGTACCCCTAATATCTTCAAATTCCTCTTCTTATTATAACTTTAAATAATATAACTAATCTATTATGTTAATCTAAGTGATAAAAATACTAAACTAGTAATTTCGGAGAAGCTTTTTATACAGCTATTAGTTATAAGATCTCTTAAAAGTATATATTCGATTTTAAAATACCTTTAATAAGCTTTTTAGTATAACTAGTAGTTAAGTAGTTATAGATATTTATATATTTTAATTTTATATAGAGTTAAACTATTTTAGCTATTACTAGGTATATTATCTACTAGTTATTATATTAGATTTAAATAGTTAAGTAAAGTTTATATATTTTATTTTTACTAAACGTATTTATTAAGAAGTCTACTTAAAATATAATAATAAAATAGCTAGTAAAAATAGCTTCTTAAGTAACCTAAAATAGTACTAAGATTCTTATTTTAGTTATTAAAATAGTAATAATATCTTATTTATTAGTTTACTATACTATTAAGCTTCTAAAGAGATATATAATATATATTTAAGAATTCTTTTAATTATTACTATTATCTATGAAACTAGTATCTATAGTAATAATAAAGCTCTTAAATAAATTACTAGCTTTATAACTAAACTCGAAGTAGAAATTCTTTATTTTACTAAAGTATTATATTATTTATTTAGCTTTAATATAGTAATTATCTAAAAGGTTTCAGTTAACGTATAATAATTAGTTTATTATATAAGTAATATCTAGTTTCATTATAATAGTAATATGATTAATAAAGCTAATATCTTATTAGTAGTATTTGATTTCTATATAAGAAACTTAATTATACTATAGGAAGAGTTTATTAGGTTTTAGAGGGGTTTCGAATTACTTAATATATTATATATACTTTATAAAATATTTAAAAAGCTTCTCGATATATACTAGTTATAAAAACTATAGCTATTATATTATTTAATCTTAAATAACCTTAATACTAAGAAACTACTATAGGTTTTTACTTCTTTTAAAATAGTATTTCTTTTAGAAGTCTGCTAATAATATAAGTATTTTAGACGTGTTCTTTAAGGGGAAAAAGAGTATATAATTGTTAATATAGAAGAAGAAGATAATATACTTCTTAAGTTAATAATAAAGCTCTCCTATAATAAGTTTAAAACTAAGGTACTTAAAACTTATTTCTAAGTAGTATTATTAGAGAAAAAAAGATCTCTAAAAACTATATAATACTTTATTTAGGTAGTAGATTTTATTTAGTATTTAATAACCTAGTAGTATCTCTATCTAAATACCTTTATTAAGTATTATATATAAAAGTATTAACTATATTGTATTAGAGTAGTTTAAGATTAAAATAATTAATAACTATTATAAAAGCTTAAAATAAT
>RYZW01002782.1:0-10784 GCA_004367215.1 Colletotrichum trifolii
TAAATACTTCTAGTTTAGTAATGGATATCTATTTATACTACTAGGTATTTATCTAGGTATCTATTATAATATTGTCTTAATTTATAGAATTTTATCTTAATAAGAAATCTATATATTTTTCTAGCTAATAAATACTAGTAAATAGTTAACGTAATTTCTATAAGTAATCTTTTAAGTTTATAAGAAAGAATATTAGCCAGTAATATTTCCCTAATTCTAATACTAAACTATTAAATCCTTCTAAAATAAATAAAGTTATTTTAGTTAAAACTAGTCTTAGTAATATTACTAATTATTTACTAATAAAGTTTATTTATAAATATAAATCTATATTTATTATTATTTCCCTCTTTTTAGTACCCTAGAGAATAATTACTAAGCGTTTAGTTATTTTCCTTATGAAGATCAATTTCGTAGCTAGTATAGAGATTATTAGTTCTATCTCTATACTTTTTTATTTCCCTAGATTTCTTTAATATAAGAACTAGTATTAATAGCTTAGACTAAAATATAAAAAACTATAGTATTTTACTTTTAGCTAGTTATTAGTATTAAGTTTATACTTATTTTAGATTTATAGTTTATAGCTTTATACTTTATCTTACTATATAAAAATATACTTCTATAATTTATAGTATAACTAATATATATATTCTTCTAGTTTAAAGTAATAATAGTATTATTTAACCTACTAGTGTTTTATCGTTATCTACTAAATATTAATAGAATTAATAGACTTATTTAATTTATTACCTTTAAAGGTAATAGTAGCTAGAATAGCTATAAGTTTATATAAGTTTATTTATACTCCTTATTTTATATTAGTTTACTAGTATAGTATTATTAGAGTTCCTATAGTTTTTTAGTTTCTATTATAATATTTCTAGTTTTTAGGATAAAGATATTAAGTTTTTCTATTTCTATTTTTAAACTAAAGTATAAGTAGTAGAAGTAGATAAAAGCTTCTTTTTTATTCTAGTTAAATTTAAGTATACTTAGGTTTTAGTATAGTGTTAATTACTTAATATAATACTATATAAGTAACTAATACTTTCCTTATAATACTTTTTTACCCGCTTGACGTAGTAGTTTAACGTCTAGCTAGCTCTTACCATTTTACAGCAAGAGCAGTAGGTTCGAATCCTGCGGCAGGCAAGCGCGACCGGTAGCTACGTGCTTTCCGATTACGTAAACCAAGTATAGTAACCACTACTAGCTATTAGCTCTTACTAATAGCTATTAATAGCTAGTAACTATTAATAACTAGCAATAAGCACTACTAGCTAGCTAGTATTAGTATTACGTAACTAATTGTAATCTTTAAAGAATAACTATAACTAATATAGGCCTATATATACCTTCTATTTATTAGCTATCGTATTAACTAACTATATTTACTACTTAAAATTTCCTCTATTTAAACGGTTCCTTAGTACTAGTAGTATTTATAGGGTAAATGAGGCAAGAGCCAATAACTAAGTACAACTACTTTTAAAAAGTCCCGGAGAGGCATATGACTTTAAATAGATCAGAGACCTTCAATACAACTACTATAATACTTTTTTAAGTTTCTACTTATATAACTTTTCTTATATTTCTGAATCAATATACTATTAGCGAATAAATATAATAAAATTAGCTTAGGTAAATTCGTCTTCTAAGCTAGCTTTATAGTTTCTCTATTCTATATAAAGTTAAAATACTAGTTTTATAAATACTTACTAGATCTATTAGTCTACTATACTATTTAGTTAGATCTAGTAGCTATCCTTAATAGTAGTAATCTAATTATTGATCTATTTAACTATAAACTTTTCTCTTATTATTTTATAGTTATATAAAAATAGCTTTTCCTAATTTTTAAATAATCTAGGTATTACTAATTACTTAACTAATTATTAGATAAAAGCTATAGTCTACTTCTTATAGGTTTCTTATTACCTTTATATTTATTCTTAGTATATTACTATTTAGGACTATATAGTTTCGAGTATTTTACCTATAATACTTACTAGATTTAACTTAAATAGGAATAGTAGTTATAATAATACTTAGGATTACTTATTAAATCTAGGTATTAGTTACTAAAAACCTAGTAATTATTTAGCTTTTAGGGGTATAGTAAAAGTCATTCTATTTTTTCTTCTTATATTAGGAAATAAATATTCCCTTTTATAGGATATATCCTATATAATATTTTCTAATAATTACCTCTTCTCGTTATCTTTAATATATTATTAGTAAAAGCTTATATTAATACTAAGCTCTAAATTATCCTAGGTATTATATAGGAAGTATTTTTCTTTAGAGTTATCTTCCTCTAAGATAACTATCTTATTATTATTATTACTTTACTTACTTAATCCTTAGTAATAATATAGTATAATAGTAGTAGTCTTACTATATATTTCTACTAAGTTAAATATTAATTATTAAAGTTTATTAAAACTTATATTAAATCTATACCTATAAAGTAGCTATTCGTTATAATATTAGTTATTACTTAATATTCTTACCCATACTAGTTATTTAAAAAATTAAATAGATGTGAAGCTTCTAGGCAAGAGGGTAAGTGAAAGTGAGGCAATACGTATCGTATTAGTAATGTCTGAAGAGAGAAGCTTTCTACCCCTATAGTAAGTAAGAGGGCTAGCTTAATAGCTAAAAACTAAGGCTAATATATAATAGTGGTAAATTATATAACTTACCCCTTAATACTCCCCCTTAGACTAGGCCTATAGCTAGCTAAAAATATTTAAAACTAGTTTTTTTATTAGGTATTAGTAATCCTTCTCAAAGTAATATTTAATCTAGATTATTTACTATTCCTAATAATCTAATAAAATCCTTATACTTAGTAGTATTTAGTATTTTAGTAAAACTATTAGTAGTTATATTAGTACTTCTAATAAGATAGAGAGTAATCATATTATTACTATTAACCTCTTAAATAATCTATTTATATTAAATATTAATGTTTTATATATATACTTTATTTAGAAAGTTTATAAAATTTACTAAAGTGTTAGTATTATTAGTAAAGAGGATTATAGGTATAGTAATCTATTAATCTAGTAGTTACTTGATATATTATCAAATTTACTTAAGGGATATACTAGTAGGTATAAGGTTAATAAACTATACTTCTATAGAATTTAGAGTAATAATTATCTATTTCTTAGACTTCTAGATAATAGAGGAGCTAGTGAAATAGATAATATAGTTACTAGTTAATATATAAAATAGCTTATTATCTATAAAAATAGTATTTATTATAGCATAGAGTTCTAGATCTATTATAAGATCTATTCTTCTAAAAATAATACTATAGTTAATAATACTAATAAAGTATTTAAAGAGGTATTTAATAGTATATTAATAAATAAGAGAAAGGCTAGTATTTATTTAGTAGAGTTTATTTATAATATAAGTAATATCTAGTTAAGTACTAGTAGCTAGCTAGTTAAAATAACTAGTTTATTCTATATAGAATTAATAAGATTTATTATTATATTTATCTTTAGACTACGTGATTAGAAAGTTTTTATTAGTAGGGAGAGGGGTTTTAATAGTATAAAGTTTATAATAGTTAAAATAGTATAATATAGAGTTAATATATTTATACTAAGATAAGAAAATCTTCATAGTACTATAATAGATCTAAAAACCTAAAAACTAAGTAGTAATAGTAAGGTCCTTAAGGGGGTATACTATTTTAAGTATTTTACGTACTTTCTTTGTAATCTTAAGTATAGGGGTAGCTATAGTATTATTATTAATATATATATAAGTGTAAATATAGAGATTCTTATTAATAAAGAAATAAGTCTCTCTTTTAACTAATATAAAGCTGATATTTTTTATTTTAGCTATAATAAGTTAAAACTACTATAAAGAATTCTTATAGAAGCTATATAAGGCTTTATAAAATAACTAAACTTTATTTATACTATTAAAGTAGTTTATAGGTTAATGAATATAAACTTGAATACTATGGGGGATAGGGGTAGTAAGGAAAGTAGTATTAAAATTATATATCTTATATAAAAGATAGTAGAAAGTAATAATAGTAAAGAAGAGGTATATAGTAATAGTAGTTATTATAGTAGTATAAACCTCTTAAGAAAACTAATTACCTTTCTCGTAATTACTATAAATAACCTATTAAGCTTTAAGCCTCATAATATTATTTAAGGTATTAATCTTAATATTAAAGATCTATATACTTAAAAGAGTCTTAGTATTAGAGGGTTTATTAATAAAGTAGAAGGTTTCTTTATTAATTATCTATTATATCTTAGTATTATATATAAGTTTCTAGTAAGAGAACTAAAGAAAATTCTTTTTCATTTCTTTAATAGTATAGGGGATAGTATATCTTAGTAGAAGAACTTTTAATAATACTATAGTAATAAGAGAGGTAATAGTAATTAGGTTTTCTGAATTAATATAAATATTAGTAGTAAAGTAAGCTTTTTTCTTATATAGGTAGAAGTTATAGGCTTTATAATAGTAGCCTAGTAATTTCATTATAATAGTATAATAAGGATATTTTATAGTAGAGATAGTAGGGGTATTAGGTAGTACTATTATTAGTAGATTAATATTAGGATCGAGATAATCTAATTCCTACTTCTAAATAGTATCTATAAAGTTATTATTATTTTTATTATCTATAAAATTAGTAATAGTTTACTATTATAAAGTAGTTAATAGAGGTTAACTCTTTAGTAGTAGAGTTATATACTCTATAGCATAAGTATTATTAGTTTAATATACCTCTAGGGTAATAACTTTTTTTAATAAGGAGTTTTCTTTAGTAGTATTCTAATCTAGGATCTAATTAGGGTATTAGATTTAAAGGTTAGGTTTGTTAAATAGAATATTATAATTAATATTAATCTATTTAGTAATATCTCTAAGAGGGTATAGAATAGTCTTATTAGGGTTTTTATAAAAGTAAATATTATAATAATAAAGAACTTTTTTCGTATTAGGTATATAAATATAGTAGATATAGCTATATAAAGAGTTATAGCTAATAAGAAAGCTTTTTATAATATATATTTCTATTTTAGTAGTATATAGAGGGTACTTACTTCTTTTTTTGTAAATATAGGTAATATATCCGAATATTCGGATATGTTTAATATATAGAAACTTATAATTCTTAGTTAGGTTTGACTTTCTTGCTATGATCTTATAAAGGCTTAGTTTATTTTTATTAATTTATAGTAAGAGGTTGAGGATCTGAATAGTAGTATTAAGAGTATAATCCTAAAGCTCCTTAGGTAGATTGTTGTTGATAAATATAGTATAGGTTATTTTAATAATAGTCTAGTTAGTATATTCAATTACTCTATTTATAGAACGTATATAAGTAGTAGTAGGGTTAAGCTAAATACCTATAAAATAGGGGTTTCTTAGTATTTTTTTAAGTTTTAGAGTATTGTTACATACCTAGTTTTTTATAGTTAATATAGTTATATTAGTAAAAGTATTATTGAATTTCTTGATAGTTTTAAGTATTACTTTATAGTAATAGCTTATAAGTAAAATAAGCTAGTTATATTTATTATAGTAATTAAGGAGATAAAAGATATATTTCTTATTTATAATAAATAGTAGTTTAACTTTAATAAGATTAACATAAAATTTTTTTAATTTACCTAAATAAGAAAGAAAGGGGTATTATAGCTAATAATTTTAGTAGATTTAGTAAAATAGTATACTTTATAATAGAAGGAGTTAATTTCTTCCTAAATAAATTAGATATTTATATAATAGTAAACTTCAATAACTATTAATAGATAAGTATAAATAAGGCGATAATATATTATCTTAAGTATAAGGTAAGCTTTTATTTGGACTTTAGTAAGATTAAAAGTAGTATTAGTAGGAATAGTAGTATTATTAGTAGTACTAATAATATATATATTATTTACCTAGTAGACTTTAATAAAGCTTTTATATAAACGAGTATTAATAAGGTTTATAGTATTATAATTATATTTAATATAGTTTTATTAAAGTTTATTAAAATTAAGGAAATTAGTAGAGTTAAGAAGCTTATATTTAATATTTTTAATAGTCTAGTTAATTATCTTAGAAGTATTAATTAGATTTTTAATTTAAAAGAATACTATACTTATACTTTCTAGTCTAACTAATTTATTATAAATAGTAGTAAAAGATTAGAGATTATTATATATAGTATAAAATATAAAGAAAGAGAGATTATTAAAAACTAAATTAGAGTAACTTAAGTTAATAATAATATTAGAACTTATAATAACTTTATTATTAATAGTAATATATATAGTTTTAAATATTATTTATAATTTTTAAAAGGTAAAGCTAGTAATAGTAGAACTAGTAATAATATTTATAGTACTTTTAATAAATACTAATAAGGATAATATAGATATAGATACTTTCGTATAATCCTTATTATATATATATTTTACTATATAAGTTATAAGTTATTTAAAATATTTATAATTAGTAAGGATAAGGTTAAAGTAAGTAGTCTAGTATTTTAAGGTTAGATAACTTTTCTTATAATAAAAGTACTTATTATTTTTCTTTTTAGTTATAGTAATAAGTATAATAGTAATTATAGTAGTTATCTTGTAATATAAAGTAAACTTTATTTTTTATTCTTTATTTTAAATAAAAGTATAGATAGTTTTAATAATATTAGCTTATATAGGTATCTTATTATTATTAGTATAGTATTTATAAATATCGGGGAACTTAACTTTAAAATAATTAAGAAGTATAATAACTTAGAAATAATTAGAGCTCTAGTTATAGAGGTTTATAATATAAGTATATAAGTACTAAATATATTTAAAAGTATTATGAAAAGTCTTATAGTTATAGGTATTACTTTTAGCAAACTTATTAATAAAAGTACTAATAATATCTTTAGAAATTTTAAAGATATACTTCTCTAGTACTTTTATAAAAGCATAAAGGTTATTATTATCTTACTATCTTATATTAAATAATTTGTTAATTAGTATATTATATAACGAGATAAGGAAACTATAAGTAATATTTCTTTTATTCTTTTATATTATATAGATTAGGGTCTAAGTAGTAAGTTTAGTAATATTAATATTAATATATTTCTTAACTTAATTAGCCTTAAAAGTAGTATTAATAAGTACTAGTTATAAGGACTAGTTAGACTCTCTTTTAAGTTTAGGGATTATTAAGGCTATTATATAATAGCTAGGTATATTACTTATTATAATGATTTCTATTATTTTATTTTATATAGATCGCGGGGTATATATAATATAGAATATATATTATTTAGAGGGTAAGTAGTTCGGGGCATTTTTTCAATTATCGTTTAAAAGAAAAAGAAAGATGAGAAATAAGATATTAGCTTTGCTATAGATAATAGTAGAAAGATTAGTCTAGGCTTATAACCTATGAAACTTCTAGGCAAAAGGGTAAGCGAAAATGAGGTAATATATGTCGTATTAGTAATATCTAAAGAGAGAAGCCTTCTACCCTTATAGTAGGCGAGAGGGCTAGCCTAATAGCTGAGGGCTAAGGCTAACACGTAATAGCAGTAGGTTACATAACCCACTCCTCAACAATAGAAATAATAGAATTATAAAAATATAGCTAAAAGCCTCGACTAGGAAAAATTTAGATATATAAGTAAAATCTATATTACTATATAGATTATTATTTAAAAGATCTAAGTTATAATCTTTCTACTAAAAACTCTTCTAATACCTAGCTAGCTAGTTACCGGGTATACTATATAGTCTATTCGTTATATCCTTATAATTCTNTCTATTCGTTATATCCTTATAATTCTCTAAAAAATCTCTTTTAAGGGGCTAGGTTGTTTCTTTATTATTTATAATCTTTTTATTTAACTATAAAACCCAAAGATTAATATTAGAAACTACTAATAAGTAGGTAAGTTATAGCTTATATTCTAAAATAAAATAGCTTTTAATACTATAATATATATAAGTATTAGCTTATATATATACCTAGATAATTATAAAGTTTACTTACTAGGTTTTATATACCCCTATAATAAAAGTTAACTAAAGTTTATTAGTTATAGTAACCTACTTATTTAACCTTTTATAATAAAGAAGAATAGTAGTATAATAGTATTATACTAGTATTAGGGTAGCCTTAGTTACCCCTATACCTAATATCTATATATCCTTATTCTAATTAACTATTAGTTCTAGTTAGGATAAGGATTATAATTAGCTATAGTTTTATAATTCTATATTAAAGATTTTAAGGTTTATTATAATTATATAGTAGTATTAGATAGTAATATAACAGTCTATCTAGTTAATATTATAGCTAATAGTAACTATCTAAATTTAATAGGAAAGAACTAGTTAGAAATAGTTTAGTTAGATATCCCCTATTTGAGAATACTTTTTTACCTATCTTATAACTAATTTAAGCTTAATAAAGAACTTAGGAAATATCTATTTAGGCGTCTAATAGAAGTAGCGAATCTTCTTAAAAACTTAAGTATTATAGTAAAGGTTTATATAATACTTAATAAAATACTAGAGAAATATATTAATATCTTAATTATATTATAACTTTTATATTATATAGAAAATACTAACTTATATTTAGATTTTAAGTAACAAACTAGTCTATACAAACTATTAGAAATTCTTAAATCTTTTAATAAAAACCTAATTAACTTCTAATTTATACTATATAGTTATCTACTATACAAGAAAATAGAAAGTATTACTATTAAAAAAGTATTCATAGGGAATAGTTTTTTCTTGAGAAAAAATACTTATAGTATTTATAAAGCTATACTATAATCCTATTAGAATTATATCAAAGTATTATAGAAAGTTTAGTTTTTGTTTTCTATTAGGTTGATTTATTATTAATCTATTAGAACCCTTATTAAAAGTTCTAGAGTAGTAGTATTTACTATTATCTTTTACTATCTTCTATTTTCTTTGTTATTTACTATTTACTACTAAGTTAAATTTAGGTAAGAAATTTATTAATATTAGAAACTAGTTACGAGAAGTACTTTAGTAGTATTTTAATAGTATTATAATAAACTTAAAGAATTTATAAATATTAGAGGCTAGCTATAAAAGATACTTTAGTAATACTTTGTGGATATGATTATGCGTAGTATTTGTAGTGGTAGTGTCTATCGGAGAAGTTGCTAGCTAGAGGCTAGAGATAAGAGGAGATATATAGAAGCTTATAGTTATATAACCTATATATAACCTATACCTCAATATACTCCTTTAGGCTCTATAAGCTAAGTAACTGGGTATTATACAAAATCGATACTAAAAAGCAAAATCTATACCTCCCCTTTAATCCTTTTCCGTGATAATGTACTCCCTTACTTACTAATAGCTAAGTAGTCATAATACTGGAATCGAGGGTATTTTTCGTAAAAAGAATGTTGGTTAGTTAAAACGCGGAAGGCGTAAAAGTTGTTAAATAATATAGAGGGTATAGGTTATTTTTAGTAAGTAATACTAAGAGGGCTGAAAAGTCGGACTTACCGTCAAGGTAATAAGGTAGGCAACAGGGCCGAAAAATTCGGATTTACCTATACTATTATTAGTTAATATAGCTTATGCTAGTCCTAATTAGGTATAAAAGCGGGTCGTTAATGTAGTCTGGAAGGTACGCGTAATGCGTAAAAATCTGCTATTAATATTGATCGTATAGAGGTGTCGTTTTTAGGTTGTATTTTTTTTTTCGGTAGAAAAAATCGAAACTATTGTAATAGATATAAAAGAGGTAAAAAGAAGGGTTCTAAATAGTTTTAAAGGGTCAAAAGGGCCCCCTAGGGGGTTCTTAGGCTTATAACTTATAGATGTGACTATATGTGGTATTCGTAGTAGTAGTGTTTATTGGAGAAGTTGCTAGCTAGAGGCTATAGATAAGAGGAGACCTATAGAGGCTTATAGTTACGTGACCTATACGTGACCTATACCTTAATATATTTTAATAGTATTAGAATAAACTTAAAGAGTTTATAAAAGAAGTTTATTAATATTAGAGGCTAGCTATAAGAATACCTTAATAGTATTTTAATAGTATTATAATAAACTTAAAGAGTTTATATTTAAGGTAAAAGCTCTTTACTAGACTATAGGGGTAGTAGTTGTATAGAGCCCTAATAGTAGTATTCTATATAAGCCTTAAAGCTTAGTTCTATAATATTACTTATTATTGAAAAAGGTTTAGTAAAGTAGAATAGAGATAAGGAATAGGTTAGTAAAAATTATTAGTTATTATTTAGAGTTTTAACTATTAGGAATATTATTTGAAAAGATTCTTAAAGATATTTATTATGTTAATAGATTATTAAATTTCAATAAATATTATGATAGTATTATTATAGAATCTTTAACGAAAGTTTATTTACTAGATTTATAAGTTTTTAGTATGTAACTTTGATTTAGAGTATTAACTAAGAATTACTAATCTAATATATAAATTATCTAGATAATGAGATTACATATAAAAAATAGAGTATTATAATATATTACTATTTTTATAAATATATTATTATTTATTAAATTATTAGGGGAGGGGCTAATAGCTTGCTTTCTACTATAACTATTAGTAGATATATTACTCCTTAAAGTATAACTTTAGCTTTCTTACCCCCCCTACTAATTACTATAGGTAGCCCCTAGTTAATTCGGGGCCGAACCCCTCGCAGCTATAACTAGTATACTTACTATATATTAACTTCTTTGATAATAAATAACTAATAA
>RYZW01002783.1:0-10169 GCA_004367215.1 Colletotrichum trifolii
TTTATTCTATCTTTAAGAGGTTTATAAAAGTTCTTAATTCTATAACTTTAATAGTTACTTTTAGCTATATATATTAAACCCTAGTCTTAATAAAGCTTTCCCTAACTATTACTATAAAATCTTCTACTATTATAAGGTTAAATATTAAACCTAGGAGTATAATTATCTATAATAATAAGTAATTTTATTACTATTTTAACTAGTTATAAGCTAGTATTAGCACGAATACTATTATCAAGTAAAGTTTATAGTTAAATCTATATATAAAGTAAAGAATTTAGATACTATTCTAAGTATAGAGTAAAAGTAACTAAATAAATAATATAAATAAAGTAAACTAGTAATCTTTATTTTTAATAGAAAGTTTTTATAATAGTAATATAAAAAGCAAGAATACATTAGAACATTTCTAATTAATTAGTGAAAACAAAACTCCCAAGATAAGCTTTTATTTAGCTAAATACTAAAAACTCAAACTCTAAACCCTAAAATAAGTAAGTAGCTATAATAAGTATATAGAAATTAATACTATAACTTCTAAAAAAAGAGTTTAAGTCTAAACTAATAGTAATTACCCGAAACTAAAACTATAACTATAACTATAAATTGTAAATACCCTAAAACTTAGCTAAAATATAAGAAATTTGCTAACTAGGGAGCTTATTACTATTACTAAAAAACTAGAGATATAGCTACTCAAAGCTAGTTAGGGGAGTAGTATAAGCTAAGGAGTTTAAATAGATTAGGACGCCTAAGCTATAAGAGGTTATTTAGTAATAGGAGTTATAGTAGTAGGAGCTTAAATAGGTTAGGATACCTAAGCTAGAAGAGGTTATTTAGTAATAAGAATTCTAGTAGCAGATTCTAAGTTATTTCTATTCTTAATAAAATTAGTTTTAAAATTCTTCTATTATTATAATTATAACTTAAGGTAAACGAGCTTTTTTATATTAATAATCTTCCTATTCTTTAATTAAAAATAGTTAAACTTAAATAAAAAGTCTTAGGTTGAAATACTTACTTTATTAGTATTAGGTATCTTAAAAATATCTAAATAACTCTTAAATACTTTATAAGTATAGTTTAAGACTAGAATATAAATATTCTTTAACTTATTTTTATACTAATAATATTAGTTAGAAACCAAGTCTCGCTTACTAATACTAATAGTATAAAAATAAAGGTTATATAAAAAGATAAAACTAGAGTAATATTTTATATAAAAGATAGTTTATACTAGCTACGAATCTCTAAAAGCTTTTACTTAGAATAAGTATTTTTTATATTCTCCTACTAATTTATTTTTCTTAGAAAAAGTAGATTTTATAAAAGACCTCTTTAAAATAGTAGTTTTAGAGCTAGGTTTAGCAAATTATTAGGTAGTAGTTTCTAGTTAATATTTAAGATTATTAATTTCTAATAAAACTTCTTAGTTTCTAATCTAAGAAGATTTATATATTATACTAATAATTATTTTAGTATATTTTCTAGGTAGTTTAATTATTTCTTTATTATCTTTATTACTATCTTCTCCTTTATTAGTAATAGTTTTAGGTACTTTATCTTTATTACTAGTAAACTTAGGTATTTCTTCTTTTTTTTTAGGATTACTAGCTAAGTTATCTTCTTTATTATTAGAAAAAGGCTTTAGAGTAATAGCTTTCCTCAGATAACTATAAAGACATTTTAAACTAATATTAGTAGTAGGATTTTTAGATAAAATAATACTTTTTTTCACGATACTACTTAACTTTAGTATCTTAGTAAGTTTAGGGAGTAGTAATAGATAATTAGGTAAATTAGGAAATATTTTTAAAAATACAACTAAATAAATAATTTTAGTTAAATTAATTAGCCCTTATACTAATTAAAGAAGTTTAAAATATTAAAAAAGTTTTACTTCTTAATAGAATTAACCTAAGCTTAAATCTTAGAAATTAAATATTTTTAGATATAATTACTAAGGAGAATGAATATTCAATTAGAGAGAAAAGAATAAAGAAAGAAATAATAATGAAACTTCTTAAATAAGAAGTAATTAGATAAGAATTATTAAATAAAATAGATTTCCTAAAAAAAATATAGAAAAATATTTTAGGTTTACAACTTGTTATCCTTATTAGGTAAATAAAAATAAGAAATACCTAAAGCAACTTTAAACTATAATTCTTAGTTATTTTTTAGACTAGGGTTAAAGAGTAATTACTCTAATTCTTAGATATAGCTAGTAAATACTAGTACTAGATTATTAATAGAAGAGGACGTAAGACGTTTTAAAAAGTTACTAACAATATTATAATATTCAGGAATAAGTATAATAGTATTATATTTAATAGACTTGAGGGGTTTTTCCTATAATTAGAATATTAGTAATAACTAATATATATTATTATACCTAAAGCTAATATATAGAATTCATATTACTAGAAATATACTACTTATAAGTAAGAAAGTAATTATTAAAAACATTAATATAGAAGAGAAGAAAGAAATCTAGTAAGTAAAAAATTAATAAATAATTTATTTATAGTATATAAAAAGATTAGATTACTAGTAATTTTAGAAAGAACTAACTAATTACTCTTACTAATATATAATAAAGATAGTTGAATATACGATAGATTATAATAATTTTGTTAATTTCTTTTATTTAAGTACTAGAAGATCTATTTTAAGAATTATTTACTCTATTTTATTTATTTAGTATATTAGTTAAATAATATAAAAGTATCTCTAGTAGTTCTATTATTAGGGGAGTATATAAGAATAGGTGTAATACTAAGAGTATTATACGACTCTACTAGCTATTACTCTAATCTAGTAACTTATATAAAATATTACTATTCTATTTAAGTATATTCGGACGCTTTATTCTAGTTAGAAGAAGATATACCTTTTAATAACTTACCTTTAGACTATATACTATATTATTTATTTATTATAAAAGTATAATTAATAGAGTTATAGAATATAGTAGAGCTATATATTATACCTTTTTACTATAAAGCTTTAGAATAATTTATAAACGTTAAATGTATCTTAAAATAATAAGCTAAGTAAATAGAAACTTTATTAGAATCTCACCTTATTTTAAAATATTACCTAAGTTATTTTATAAAGTATTTTAATACTTTTTCTTAATAAAGTAAAAATAATTTAATAGAACTAAAACCTATAATATAAATCCTCTAGCCTTTTTAAGTTAACTATAAAGATAAGGAAAGACTTTCCTTAATATTCCTAATTTATAATATATAAATAGAAGAAAATTAAGAAAGGGTTATATAAATAAATAATAACTACTAATATACTACTAGTAAATTACTAGATAAGTATATTATATTACAAATTATTATATTACTAATATTATAGAACTAGGTAATTATAATAATACTATTATATAAAACTTACCTAGAAACTATATATTAAGTAATAAAAATATTCCCTCTAGAAACTTTAATATAAATATAAATAATTAATAATATAGTAAAAAGTAATAATAATCTATTCTATTAAAGCTAGATCTAAATCCCTAAATATAAACTACTAATAATTATACTTTTCTAAATAGTTTATAATTCTCTAATTCTAAACTATTTTAATATTAATTTAATATCTATAGTATTCTTATAAAACTAGTATTAAGATAGTATGTTAAGGAATATTAAATATTCTATATAAATATATAATATCTTTTAGTATTTATATAAAGGTTAATAGTACTACTAAAATTTACTATAACTTTTACTAATTCCTTATAGATCCTAGTTATAGATTTATATTAACTTTATAATATAACTATTCCTTACTATAAAAAGAGACTTAAAGTTTTTTATTATAATTATATGAGAATACGTACAGTACTAAGGCTACTATATAACTCGGGTAGTTTATATAAAACATAACTATTCTATTTATATATATTTAAATATTTTATTCTAGTTAGAAGAAAACATACCTTTTAACAACCTACTTTCAAACTACATACTATATTATTTGTTTACTATAATTATAAACTTAGCTATATTTGATTATCTCTAAACTATTTATAATTAATAAATATAAAAGAAATCTTTTTTAATCTATCTTATTAGTTCTTTAACTTATTACTCAAAAATAATATACTTAACTACTAGTAACTTTAATATAATAGTAAAACTATCTAATAACTCTAACTTTAACTATTAATATATTATACTATATTTCTATATAACTAGTTAAAATATTTAGTAATATATTAATCTAGATATTAAACCTATCTTTAATATCTCGAAAATACTTATACTACTTAAATTCAATAAATAACTTAGCTAAGAAAATATTACTTAAGAGAAAACTAAAAATACTATCCCTTATACTCTTACTATTCTAGGGGTTTTTAACTACTACTTAATAGATCTTAAATTTCAAATAATTTAAGAATCTAATTATAAAGAAATAAAAGAATATTATAATATAATTCAGATATAAGTTAATACTACTATTAATAATAACTTTCTAATACTTATTTAAATAGAATTTCTTAATAAAAATGATATATCTTTTTAATCTCTCCTAAAAGCTCTAAAATATTAATATATTTAGAATAATTTAATTATATAATAATAAATTAAAGTTAAATATAAAAAAGTCTTTAAGAAAACTAATTCAAATATTTCTAGTCTAATATAGTATAATAAATAATATATTATCTATTTCTAAGTAATTATATATAATATCCTAGAAATCTAGGGAACTCTTATAATTAAAGAGTAACTTTAAATATTTACTTGATATATTTCACCTAATTAAGTTATAATTTTGTATTAAAAGGTTTTCAAGAGAAAGATTCTGAATTTCAATATCAAAACTCTAGCTAAATATAGAGAAATCTTTATAGTTATATTTTATACTAATAAGAGTTTAATTAAAAGTTATAATAAAATACTAGTTATATTAGTTATTCTTATAGGAAACTTAGATATAATTTAAGCTAAAATAAAATACCTATATAATTCCAAAAGCTACTTATATTTTCTAGAAAACTATAGGCGTATTAAGTATACTATTACTAACTTATATATTAGGTTCCCTAATATTTAGATATTTATCACTACTTAAAATAATATAATTAATAAAGTCAATAACTCTAAACTCTATATTTTATAATAGAAACTTACTAAGAAAGGATAGCTAAATACTAAAAAGTATACTAATAAAGCTAAGGAGTTTTTAGATACCTTAAAAGCTAAGTTAGCTCTTTTCAATAATAAATCTAGTAATACTAACTATTTCTCTAACTTAATATATATTAGTATTAATCTTACTCTCCTTAAAAGGTTATCTAGAATTCCCCTAGAAATCTTCTTAACTATTTAAAAACCTTATATACTTTCGAGGAATATAGTTTCTAATAGCTATAAAGTAGTCTATATTACTGATTTAATAGATTGTTTTAAAAAAAGGATCTTTTAAGTTTAATAAGAAAATAGATTTAATTTAATATAGTTTAGCTGATTTTCTTATAATCAAATAAAATAAGAGAATTATTTAAAATATCCTTAATAGTTTAAAGGGGAAGAATATACTTAATTTAATATTAGATAATATTACTTATATTAAAAACTTCTATACTAATATTATCTTAGAAATACTACTTCTTAATAAGACTAAAATCTAATATATAAAACTAAGCTATACTTTTAGGTTTAGCTTAATTAAGTATTTTATTATTATAAGATAATTACTTAGAAATTATAACTTTATTTTCCTTACATATAAACCTATTTCAAACGATTTTATAATCTATTTAAATACTTCTAGTATTATCTTAGAATTACTAAATATTCTATTCTCTTAACGATACTTTAAAATAACTTTCCTAAACCTAAAGTCTAATAATACTTATATATAATACTTTCAAGTAAAATATCTAAGATAAACTACTTTTAAATATTTAGTCTTTAATATTCAAGGAATAAAAATCATAGAATTAAAATAATTAAACTACTCTTACTATATAATAACCTATTCTTAATAAATTATCTCTAGATAAACTTTAGAGTTATACTTAATTTCCTTATTTTATTATATTACTCAAGATCTATTTAACTTCCTTAAAATATATATAAGTAACTCCTAAGCTCTTATTATTAAAGACAAATTTTCAAACCTACTCTTTTTATTTATACTACTTAATAAAACTTATAATTTAGTCTTTCAAGTACTATTAATATTTAAGAAATAAGTCAAGAAATAGAAAAACCTTCTAATCTATAAAATTCGATAAGATATTAAAAAAGTAGTAATAATAATTAATAGAGAAACTAGTTACTAAAAATAAATAATAAAATAAAAGATTAATCTTAAGCTATTTCTCTCTTATACTAAAAAACTAGTTAAAATAGATAAATATGCTAAAAAAAGCTAATTATTTAAAATATACAAATACGAGAAACTATAGGATTACTACTTAAACTATAAATAGAATTAATTTAAGTAATAGTTATACTATATAATATATCTCTAAATATTGAAAATAACTAGAGATTACTATATAAAATTGAAAAAGCCTATAATAAGTAGTACTTTTATTAGTAAATACTAGAATATACTCTAAAACCTTATTAAGATTTATAATTTTACTAAAAATAGATTTATACTTATAGTTATTAAGTATACTTAGTTAAGAAATACTATAAATAAAATATTTTAAAAAAGTTATTTAAAATTAAACTAAGGGGATATATGAAATATCTAGTAAATTATATTCTTAATACTTATAACCTATATAAGATTTAGATTCTTACTTTTCAGAAAATTATTATTACTTAAAATATTAAATTTAATAAGACGAGATCTTATTCAAAATAAAACTTATATAAAATACTTATAATAGAAGTTATAGAACTACTAGTTAAATTCATTACTAAAAAAAAGAAATTTTTATTTTTAAGATACTTAGAAAATTTAGAATAATAAGAATACCTAATAAAAGAATTTCTCTTCTTTTAGTTATTCTATTAGTATTAAAAATAGCTTAAGATATTAGGTTAAGCTTAGAGTTAGTTTCTAAAACTAATAAGAGAAGTTTAATTATACTTAAACTAATACCTAAACTAATAGGACTAATCTAGATTACTAGTTAATAATAACTAAATATAATAATCCTAAATAAAAATTAGAATTTAGGAAATATATTAATAACTAGAGAACTAGATAATATATCTAAAATTAGGAATCTAGTTAATTAAGAAAAGATATTCATTTTAATTAAGAATAGAAATAATTATTTTAAAATTCTTATTTAACTAACTTAAAATAGACTAAAATATAGTTCTAGATTTTACCTAATTAAATTAGGACTCTTAATTACTTAAAAACCTAACTAATAATATTGAGGTTATATTAAAGGTCTTTTATCTATTTAAAATTACATACCTCTCGGGAACCCTTTAAAGGAAACTATACCTAGTAGTTAGCTCTTGCCTTATCTACCCTAAAGATACTACTAGTTCTAAGGAACTATTTAAACGGAGAAAACTTTAAGTAGTAAGATATAGTTAGTTAATACGATAGCTAATAAATATAGGAAGTATAAAGGGAAAGTATAGGCCTATATCTATTATAGTTACTTTTTAAGGATTATAGTTACGTGATACTAATACTAGCTAGCTAGTAGTACTTACCGCTAGCTATTAATAGTCGCTAGCTATTAATAGTAAATAGCAAGAGCTAATAGNTATAGTTTAAGTAGTAATAATTTATATATAGTAATATAATAAAGTAAATACAAATAGAATATAAAAAGTAATTAAATAGTTCTAGGTTAGGGCTAAAATATAACTATTACTATACTATATTAAAATAGATTAACTAAACTAGAAACTTAACTAAGTAGTTTTTGGATATAAATTTATTAATATTCTAAATTTACTAAATATTATATTAAATATCTCTATAAAATATCTATTTAATATTCTCTATTAACCTTATTAAATAAATAGAGGATAACTTATTACTATTATAATAATATATAAATATATATTTTAATCCTATTTTAGTTTTTACTAGGGAAAATAGTAAAGTTTAGGAAGAATATAATATTAACGAGATACTAGTAGTAAAGAATATATTAAAGTAGAGATATAATTATAATATATTAGTTAAATAGAAATGTTATAATATTTTAATATAAGTGTAAAGGGTTAGGTTTAAGCTATAATTCAGCTATAGGGAGCGTAAATACTATTTATTTAGAACTAAGGAGTAAAAGAGAAGTTCTCGCGAAAAGCGTAAAAAATCTACTTAAAAGTAGTATTAGGAGCCTACTAGTAGCCTACTAGTACTTAATTTCTTAGGTATAGTTATCAGGACTTAAGTAAAACTAGAGTTAACTAGTTAGGTATAGCTTATAATATTATTCTTTTCCCTATTAGTAATATACTAGGGTTACTTTATTAGGGTTTATATTATAGTTATTAATTAGCCTAAAATATACTTTATACTAATCTAATACCTCTATCTCCTATATTATATCTACTACCTCTTATATAATATCTACGAATCCACTCTATTTAATAAAAGCCTATTATTATTACTTTTTACCTATTTAATACTACTTTACTACTAGTATATCCTCAACCTCTTACTTTACCTTACTATTATTATTAATTATAAGTAATAGTTATAAGTCTATAACTTTTTAACTAAGTAAAGAATTATTAGTTACTTTCTAGAATAGATTAATATAAAACTTAAAATAAACTATCCCTAATATATTTAATTTAATAATATATAATATAATAATCTTTATAACTTTATATTTATAGTATAACTAGTCTAGCTTTTTACTTAGCTATAGTAACTTATAGTTTAAGATATTTAGCTATATTTGATTACTTATTTAATACTTATCCGTAAAAGAGTAATACTTATTTATTAAAACCTTATTTTACTACTATACTACTATAATCTTAGTTTAAATAAATCCCGTAATATCCTTTATCCTATTAACTAGTAACTAAATAATAATTTCTCCCTTAGATATTACTCCTCTTATATCCTTAATAGTAAATATAGAATTAATATAATAACTATACTCTATAAAGAATAGTATAACCCTAATATTTAAGTTATACCTATTCTATAAAACAAGCTATATAATAAGTAATAGGTCCCCCTAGTTATCCTAAAACTAATATATATAAACCTATAGTATAACTTAAATTTCCTAATTCTAGTATTCTATTCCCCTATTAGTTTAAAAATAGTAACTAGTACTAAGTAGTTATATTACCCCTATTAAGTAATAAAACTCCCTCTAGAATTTATTTACTTAGTTTAAGTTATAATTATTAATAATAAACTATAATATTTTATAAAACTTATAGTAGTAGCTAAGAAACTACTAAATATATATTTTAGCTTTTATAGTATCTATTTTTTTAAGTATTACTAATTTACTTAGCTTATTAATAATAACCTAAAGATACTAGTTATTTTTCTTTTTAGTTAGTAAGAAACTAGTAATAAAATCTATTAATAGANAAGAGATTAGTAATAAAATCTATTAATAGATTAGAGTATAACTAGTTAAGTACTAGGAAAAGTTTTAAGAAACCTCTTTTTACTTACTTCTAAATATATATACTATTATAGATATTATAGTTCTATATAAATCTCCTTATAGTTTATAACTAGCCTAGTTAAAAGAATTTCCTATTTATAATCTTAAGTATATTATTCTTTTTTAAGTAATTAGTAGTAGTAGAATTATATAACTCTTAAACTAATTTTATCTTTAATTTATTAAAGGAGCTTTCTTTATTATTACTTCTAAGTACCTATATCTTCCCTCGAAATATTAAATATTTAAANCTATCTAGTTAATATTTAGAAATCTAAACTTTTAAATATAAATTAGGGGGGAAATTATATTCCCCTTACTAGATAGCTATTTTAGCTTTTTAGAATATTATATCTTTTTTTACTATATAGATTTAGAGTTTTTTAAGATTAGGTTTCTTGTTGAAAACTAGTAGTTCTTCTAATTTAATCTTTTTTATTTAGGGGTTACTAGGTTATGTATTATTAGGGATAATTTAAATAACTTATCTTTATAGTTTCTTATTATCCTATCTTATAGGTATATTTTATTTATATTTTAATAAAGTATCTAGGATTACTAC
>RYZW01002785.1:0-10750 GCA_004367215.1 Colletotrichum trifolii
ATAATATCCTAATATTAATACTTTATTATAATACTAATTACTAGATATTTTAGAGTATTATAGTACTATAACTATAGAAGTTTTAAAACCTATCTAGCTATACTAGAAATATTTATATCCATATAAATATTATTTATATATTAGCTATATTCGATTAATATATTAAAAGTATTTATTAATAAGAATAAATTAAGTTTTATTACACTTATATAGAGATTATAAGTTATCTTATATTAGTAGTAGAGAACTTTTGAGTGAGTAATATAAAATCTTATTTTAGGGGTAGGTAAAACTTAGTCTAAGAAATATTGAAAATATAGATATTAAAGTTATAATAAATATTTGAATAAAGTATTTATAGTTAGTAGTAATTAAATATCTCGAGATATTCGAATTATACGTAGCTATAAGAGTATAAAAGTGTAAAAGTGTAAGCGTATAAAAGTATAAGGTTATTGTAGAAAGAGTTATTAGTTATTTATTATTTATAAAAAGGTTAATATAGGGTAAGTATACCAGCTATAGCTATAAAGGGTTTAGTTCTATATTAACTAGGAGCTAGTTATAATAGTTAGTAGAGGGGTAAGAAAGCTAAAGTTATATTTCAGGTAATAATATATCTACTAATAATTATAGTAGAGAGCAAACTATCAGCCCTTTCCCAGAGAAATAGAGTACTATAATATACTATTGATTGTTATATATAAGTTATAATTTACTAAACTATTACTAGTAAATACTTACTAAGTAGTTACTAAAGCTAAAAGAAGCTTAGAACTAGTAAAAACTATTACCTAAATAATATAAATATAAGAAAAGTATTTTAATATAAAAACTAGACTTAGAAATAGAAATTACTTGATTTCTCTAAAACACTACTTTATTAGGGATACTAGAAAGACAGTAATAATTATAGTTATAATAACCTATAGTAAAAAAATATATAAGGGGATAGAGAATACCTAGTAAATACTAGTAAGTAAAAAGAACTCGTAAATAAAACTAGAATTATTGTTCTAATATAATATATCTTATATTTAGTAATAAAAAGTTTCATAAAAGATAAAATAGTATATTTCATAGGAAGTCCTAGGGATATTAAGTAATTTATTAAGAAATTATAAACTTATAATTAGAATTACTAGGTATATATAGAGAAAAACCTAAAAAGTAACTAATAAATAAAAGAAATATTTAAGAAATAAAGGAGAAATACTTTTTTTCTAAAGAAAAACTATTTATATTGAATATAAAATCTCCAAAATATAAAGTTATATACCTATACTATAATAAAAATAGAATAGGTTATATAAATACTAATAAGACTTATAATTATATAAAATAAAACTTCTATTAACATTATATAATTATAAGTATATAAGATTATATAATATTATATAAATTCTACTAAGGGATTATAATAATAAAATATAAACTATATAACTAATTATAGTTTCTATTTATCCTAATAAAACTATTCTAAGAAATTAGTATGAACTTTATAATACGATTACTAGAAAATATATATAGAAATAGTAGTATATATAATACTATCCTAGTAATTATAGATAGGGTTACGAAGTTTATAATATTTATTCTAATAATAAAGCAAATGATAGCTATAGACCTAGTAGTAGTACTCTATAATGAAATAAAGTATTAGTTTAATATTCTAGGAGATATTATTAAAAATAAAAATAAACTCTTTACTAGTTAGTTTTAAGAAGAATATGTAGTAAAATAACTAATGAAATACTAGCTATTAATAATATATTACTTATAAATAAATAGTTAAATGGAATAAATATATTATATATTACTTTAAAATACTTACTAATATCTTACNTATTTACTAGTAGTTTATTTATTATCTAGGTAGTATAGTTTAGGGAAACTATATTTATATATAATAATAATAGATATAGTATTACTAAATACTTATTAATAGAAACACTATATAAATTCTACTTAAAAATAGTAAGATATATAACTAAAAAAGACCTAAAAGTATAAGGTATTATAGAATAAGTTATTTATATTAATTAAATATATTACTAGATAGGAAAATATTAGTAAATACTAGTGAAAAATTAGGTACAAATATATAGTTTAGAATACTAATTATAAGTATATAATTAAGGAGTAGGTATTAGGCTTTTAATAAAGAACTTTAGGTTTAGATATAAGAAGTTAATACTAAGATATATTAAAATCTTAATAGTTGAGAAAATAGGGGAATAGGTATATAAAGTATATCTACTAGAGTAGTATTACTAGATATATAATCTTTCCCTATTTTTATACTTAAACTATAAATAAAATAGTAAAAGGATAATAATAATTAAACTATTTTTTCTAAATTAGAAGATGGTTTTATAGAGTAAGAAATAGAGGATAATATAGTAAAGTAAAAAGAAAGAGATAATAAATACTTCTTCATAAAATAAGCTAAGTACCCTATAGAGTATAATATATAGAAACTATAACTAACTTAAGTAATATATAAGAGACTATTTAGAAATCTAAAAAACAAATAATTAAGTATTATATAAAGTAGGATAATTAGCTATATATTAATACTAAGAACTTAGTAATAATATCCTAGAAAGAAAAGAAAAAAACAATTCTATTAACTATTTAAATAACTTAAATATTATTTTGAAAAATATATCCCTAACCTAGAAAGACTAATATACTTTAGTAATAACTTAGCTAGTATATATGAAACAAAATAGTTATTGTACCTAAGGTTTAGGCGTATTTGTGTAAAAGTATTGCCGACTTCTCTTTATAGAAATAATGGGAATAATAAACATTATAAATATAATAAAGATAAATACTAGAATTATAGTAGATACTATAAGCGTAGTAGCTTTCTTAGTAATAAGAGCTTTCTTCGTAGTAATAGCTTTCTTAATTAGTATAACCTTTTAGGGAATAGTAGCTTTTTGTAAGGGTTTTCTAATAAAGGAAGGATTAATAGTAAAAAGTAGGTTTCTATAAGTTATAAGACTTTAACTTAGTAAGCTAACTAGTAGTAGCTGTAAGAGGCTTTTATTTTATAGTAGCTTTAGGCTACTATATTACGTAATCTATATCTATTCCTAGTTATCCTAGTTCTCTATATAGGCTATAGGGTGTATCTTTATAACTAACCCCCCTCTATAGGCCTTAGGCCCTAAGGCCTATAAACGCTATATAGCCGCTTTTTTATTTTTGAGAATAGCTTCGCTAGCTTTTTGCCAACTATTAGTAATTATGAGAATAAAAAGGGTTTTTCCTATATATATATATTAATATATAAGGGTTATCCTCTATATATATTAACATATAAGGGTTATCCTATACATGTATTAATATATAAGGGTTTTTATCCTATATGTATATTAACGTATAAAGCTCTTATTACTATATTAAATAATAATACTTCTTATAAGTATATTAACCTATAAGGTTTCCCACCTATCGGCGAGGCTTTAGTATATTAACCAGAAAACCTTAAGGCAAAACCTAAAGTGTCTAACCTTTTTAGTATATTAACCGGAATTCTTTAAGCTATATTAGAATATCTAACCTTTTTAGTATATTAACTAGAAATCTTTAGGGCTAAACCTAAGGTATCTAACCCTTTCCCGCAAGGTTTCTCGTAGCTGATCAGGCTACTAAAGTATCCTATTACTAATCAGGCATATAGGACTCCTTATGGCTAATCAGGCTACCGAGGTATTAGCGTATGTTCACCAGTAAGCTACTTGCTCTTCAAGGTATTCTTTCTACGGAGTATAGCCCTAGGCTTAGTATAGCTCTGGGGGCCTTTCAGCAAGCCCTCAGAGAGGAGGCGCTCGCGGCAAACCCTTATAGGGTAATAAGCTAGTTATCTACCCTCTAGGGTACTTTTACTATACTATAGTGTTCTAGCCTTAGGCGTAACATAACTCTAGAGACCTATTAGCGAGCTTTTAGTAGCGAGGCACTTATAGTAAACCTTTATAAAGTAATTTAGTTTCTAGTAGAATATATAGAATTTATTATAGTAATAAGTAGCTATAGTATAGCCTAACTTACTATTTATTTCGTATAAGAAGTAGCCCTCAAGATACCTATACTCTTCAAAGTATTTATACTCTTTAAAATATAACATTTGTACTAGGAAGCTTTCTAGAATATTAGTTTTCCTATAGTATTTAAGTACTAACCCCTTAGTAGTAGTATTCCTAGTATTACTAAAGCTTTTTTTATAAAACTAAAATATTTCCTATAAGTACTTAGCTACTAAGACTACTACCCTGAATACCTAGTTATTAAACTTCTAGTATTATAAGTATTATTATAATCTAGCTTTAAAGTAATAGAAGAACGCGAACGTATAAAACCTCAAAACTTCTGGTTTAGGGATATTTAAAGCTTTATGAATAGCTAACTATTTAGTATAAAACTTTAGTAAAGACTACTAGCTTTTATATTAAAATATATAAAGTATATTATAGAAGTATAATTCTTATAGAACTAGGTTAGTTAATAAATAGCGAATAAACGCTAGAAAATCGGCTTATATAAAGTCTAGTAATAGTATATAGTAGTAGTTATACTACTAGATCTAGAAAGTATATGAAAGTTTCATTATAGCTTATTAAATCTTTTAGGCTTCTAAAGCCTATAGTTATAACGTATAGGTATGTGAAATTACTATTAACTAATCCTCGATTTTATATAAAGTAATACTTTTATAGAGGAAACTATAAAAATAACTAGGAAGCCTAGAGTAATCCTTATAGTCCCTAATTAATAGTATAAGGGTTACTATATATCCGCCGCTAGAAAGCTAAGCTAATATTATCTCTATAAAGGAAAACTATTATTCGAGAAGGTATATAAGTACTACTATAGTTGCTATAGGCTTAGGTAATATAGTTACTATTTAAAATTTAGGCAGTATAGGCGAGGCTATACATTCAGTAGAGTTTTCAGCGGGTACTATTACTTGGGAAATCGAATTTTCTACTAAATATTCGGCGACTATATATTTACTAGCTATTGGGTATAATAGAGCTATTACTAAAATCCTAGCCTTACTCTTCTAAGAGGTAGAAATTAAAGAATTATAAAGGTTTTCTAGTAAAAGAAGGATTAATAGTAAAAAGTAGGTTTCTATAAGTTATAAAACTTTAACTTAATAGGCTAACTAGTAATAGTTATAAGAAGCTTTTATCTTATAGTAATTTTAAACTACTATATTACGTAATTTATATCTATTCCTAGCTATCCCGGTTCTCTATATAGGCTATAAGGTATATCTTTATAATTTGTCAGTAATAGGCTAGTAAATACTAGATATAGAAATAATAAGAATAGACGTAAAATTACTATACATTCTACACTCTTTAGCAAAAAGCTCCTTATCTTCCTTATATTCTTCTTCTTCTTCTTCTTTATCCTCCTTAATATTATTAAGAGAAAAATAATACTAGGGGCTTACTAAATAGATTTAAGAAAATAGAATATAATTAATAAGTTTAAATCAATTAGTATTACTAGTAATAGAATAGGGAGCTTATAAAAAGGCTTCTAGGACCTCAGACTCGTTACTCTTATTATTATTATTATTATTATTACTCTTATTACTATCTTTAGAAAGATATAGTAAACTTAAAATCTATATCTAGTAAGATATAATAATACTAGAACGATAAAAACAAAGTAACTACTAGTTCAAGTAATAAGATATATAATATATTATATTCTAAATATGTAGTAATATAGTAGTAAAATCATTATTAAATTAAGGAAATCTTATAATAATAAAAACCTTAGTACTTTTAAATACTAAAATATAATAGAGATTATCAAAGAAATAAACTAATACCTCTTCTAGAGTAATAATAAGTCTATTATTCTGAATAGAAATAGACTATATAGTAATTAGATAGTAAAGTATCTTAAATATACTTCCCAAAATATTAAAATATTTAATTAATTAGTAATAATAATACAGTAAATTTTTAGCGACTTACAATAACAAAACATAGAATATTCAAATACGTATAAATAGAAAATATTTCTTGGAAAAAAGAATCTATAGCTAGCTTCTTCTTTAATATACTCCTAAGGGGGTTATAAATAGTTTCACCTACTTTTTACTACCTCACTAATAACTTAGTAAATGTATAGAATGGTTTATTTTTATACTTAGAAATTATTTCTCTTTACTTAAATATCTAGCAATAGATAATAATCTAGTTCTGAGTCATTTAGGCAATACTATACAACTAAAATAGAACCTAGAATATTAAAGTTAATATAAATAGTAAAAACGTAGCAAAAAGACGACTTATACTATAATACTTCTACTTATTCTTCTTATAGAAAATACACTTTATCATATAATTACTTATAATATAGAACAACTTTTCAGTATCGAGGTAAAGCAAAAGGAAATAACTAAAATAAAATATATAATTACTAAGCTAAAGCTAAAAGAAGCTTTTATTAGTAACATTATCGCTATTATAAGTAAAAACCTAAAATATAGTAGGAAAAGAAGTAATATATAATATTATTGTAGAATCTATAGTCTAAAAATAATAAAGGAAAAGAAAAGGATAAATAAGAAAAAAGTATATAGAGAACAGAAGTAATAGTAAACTAAATAGTGAATATAAACAAATATCTAGGAATAAAGTACCATACAAATAAGAAATAAGAAGACGACTAAATATATATGGAAGAAAATAGATAATACTTACTAAATATATAATTAAATCTTATAAAAGATTATAGTAGATTTTGAAGAACTATTCCTAATAAATAAATATTATAAAATCAAAAATATTAACATATTACTAGAATAATAATAAACATATTCACAAATAACAAAAAGAATAAATAAAAGCCTAGTAATACTATTAGTAAAGATAAGTTCTATTATTTAGATTATACAAAATGGATAAAATAAATAATAGTATTATAACAAGGTAATTACGAGTATTAAAAGAAGTATTATATATAATACATAATTAGTAATTCATTATAGGTTTTATAGAGATATTAAGGGTTATATAACTATAGATTATATATAATAAATAATTAGTAATAAAGTATAAGTTCTATAAAAAATATTAGGAATATATACCTATAGTTTTAGAAATTAATATTCTTAGAAGGGGAGATAGTTATAAAGATATAATAGATAGATTATATAATATACTTAGTAATTAACTAGTAAAATACTAGAAGAGTTTCTAGTAGAAGGATTATAACTTAAATCTTTTAAATAATAGTCTATATAATAATATAGATTTTACTTATATATCTAAAGCTTTCCTAGTTGAAACCTTTAGCTATATTTCTATATTTAAAATATTTAGCTTTAAATTAACTAGGGATTAACTATAATAATTATTAGGGGTATAAGAAAATAAAAATTATATTTCAGTTAATAATATATCTACTAATTATTATAGTAGAGAATAAACTATTAGCCCTTCCTAAATATTTTAATTAAAAAGAAAATTAAATACTTATTTCCTTTAAATCTAGATTTTTTAAAAAGAATTTAAAATTTTATATAATAGTAATTATATAGTTATTTTTCTATCTATAATAGTTATAATACTATATAATAAGTATATTATAAAGCGAAACTTTAATAATACTCTTCTTAAAACTCGTTTATTCTTAATTTAAATACTTTATTTGATAATTTCTAAAATATAATATACTTTATAAATTTTTAAAAAACTTCTATTAGAAACTATATTTAGTATATTACTAAATCTATATTAATTAGAATTATAGAAATACTAAGATCTTTATAATAATTATTAATATTAAGAAGAATTATATTCTTATCTAATTAATTCTATTCTATATATAGAATAGTATCTAAGCTTTTTATTCTATATATAGATTTAATTATATATTCTACTTAATAATAGAGTTTATACTAATACTAAGTTTATATATAATTATAATAGTAATAGAATTACTTATTATTAGAGATATTTATAACTTTAGTTTTAATATTTAACTTTATAATAGTAGAAGAGTTTATAGTTATAGTTAATATAGAAAAGATCTAGTTAGAATTAAAACTAAATATATATAGTTAAAAATAACTATTAAAATTATAGGATAAAGAATCTTTTTAAATCTCTTAAAAATAAAATGAGATAGAATATTTATAAATATTAGATATTCTATAATTAATTACTCTTCTATATCTTTTATAATAAATTTACAATCTTCTTAAATTCTATATAGTTATTTATAGAAAGAGAAATATAGGATAAGTATAGTATTATTTAATTATAACTACTATAAAAAGATATATTAATATTTTCTAATAATTCTTAATAATATAATTAATACTAATATTAATAGATAAACTCTATATATTTAAAGGAAATTATATTACTATTTTATTTTAATTTATATTTAGTAAATAGGTTTAGAAATTAAATATTAATTAGATAATACTATAATATTAGTATATTATAGTAATAATAGTTATTAAATATCTTAGAATATAAATATAATATAATTATAGAGAATCTAGAGGTTATTAAACTATATTAGAAACATTTCTATCTATATATATACTATTTATATATTAATTATATTTAATATATTTAGGTTATTAATTAATAAGAATAAGCTTAGTCTTTTTATATTTATATAGAAAATATAAGCTAATTTATATTAATAATAGAAAATATCTATATTAGTAATATAAAGTCTTATTTTAAATATAAGTAAGATTGAGTTTATAAAATATTAATATTATTAATATAAAAATTATAACATATATTTAAATAGAACTCTTATAGTTAATAGTAATTAAATATTTTAAGATATTTAAATTATATATAGTTATAAATATATAAGGGTATAAAAGTATAAACATATAAAGTTATAAAAGTATAAAAATATAAGTTTATTATAAAAAGAATTCTTAGTTATTTATTATTTATAAAAGAATTAATATAGAGTAAATATATTAGTTATTATAACTATAAAGTATTCAGTTTTAAATTAACTAGAAATAAGCTATAGTAATAAATAAAAGAATGAGATAACTAAAATTATACTTTAAGAAGTAATATATCTATTAATAAGTATAGTAGAGAGTAAGCTATTAGCCCCTCTTATAATATTTCTATAAAAGTATTTTCTATAATATCTTAACTAGGATATCTCTATACTTATTTTATAATTATTTCTTTTTATAAGTAGCTATAAAGATTTCGAGGAAATCTTAGTTCTATTATTAAAATTATTTAAGAATAATAAATTATAGAATACTTAGTCCTTATATTTCAAAATAAATATTTTATTTTATTCTATTCTTAAAAAGTTAAAAAATATTAGTTTATCTAATAGGGATAATTATATACTATATGTAATCTTATTATATAAGTATAAAAGAGTTATAGTATTTATTATTATTATTACTATATTATATTACTACATATATAAATATATAAAACTCTAGATTTATAGTATAGTAGTTACTTACTAACTACTATAGTATAAAGCTATAGCTAGTAATAGGTATTACTAGTAAAGTATAGAAGTATATAGCTATATATACTATATATACATTGAAGTATATAGCTATATATACTATATATATAGAAGTATATATACTATACGTAGTAGTATATACTAAATAGTATAGTATTACTAATACTAATAACTTTTTCTTTTTACTATATACTTTATACTTATCTATTTATATATAAAAGCTAATGCTAAAAATGCTATAAATATATACTAAAAACGCTATTAAAAATAGTATTAAAAACAAGCGTAAAATAATATCAAAAGTGTTCCTCTTACCTTTTACCTAATAATATCTAAATACCTGTTTGTCTATTCTACTTAAATAACTTATTCTTCTATTCAAATAGTTCTATAGTTTAGATTAATAAATTTCTTAAAAATATAGTTTGGGGTATTTCTTATAAAAAGACTAGTAATATTATTATGTCTATTAATTTACTAAATTTTATAGAACTTACAGTATTTATATAACTACTTAAATACTATAGTATTAATTCTTAAATATTTCTCTTTAGTAGTATTAAGTTTTATCAAATATTTATAGAATAAGTATAAGTTAGTATATTTAATAGCTAAGATCTAGGGGAAATCTTAGTATTTAAAGGTCTTCTTAAGTAATATTACTATAATATAAGTAATATCTATACTAGTTATTATTAGTAGTTATATTAAAGGTCTCTGATCTATTTAAAGTCCTATATTTCTCGGGAACCTTTTAAAAGAAACTATACCTAGTATATTAAACCCTATAGATACTACTAGTTCTTAGGAACCGTGGAAACTATAGAGGAAACCTTAGGTAGTAAATATAGTTAATTAATATAATAGGTAATAAATAGGGAAAATATAGGTTTATTTATTATAGTTACTCTTTAAGGATTGTAGTTATATGATACTAATACTAGCTAGTTATTATACTTGTCGCTAGCTAGCTATTAATAGTCGCTAGCTATTAATAGCTAGTAGCAGCAAGTACTAATAGCTAGTAATAGCTATTATATAGTTTAATAATTAGAAGGTATATGGCTACCGGTCGCGCTTGCCTACTGTAGGATTCGAACCTATTACTCTTACAGTAATAGTAAGAGCTAGCTAGACATTAAACTACTACGTTAAGCGGGTACTAGTTATTATAGTATAAATCTCTAAAATAAATAAATCCCTAGTAACCTTTTTATTTTTAGTAGAA